>CAIGQQ010034560.1:806809-820192 GCA_903798035.1 Danio albolineatus | reverse complement strand
TTTGCTGACAGGGCCACTTACCGACCCTTTGACTGGCCGGATACCTGCAGTGTGAGAGGAGAATAGCTGCCCGCGGGTCGCCAATTATACAAACAAACAAATACATCAGTACACTGTAAAAATAGTACAGGTGAAGTCAGAAATACTAGCCCTCCTGACGGAGTGCGAATTACAGGGGGGTTTAGGAGGGACTGACCCTCATAATGAATGCTGGATTCCCCCCTGTAGCACGTGAAAACCACATGTATTGGGAGTGAGTCATCTATTTAGTAAGAAATAGTTTGCTCTGATCTGATAATATTACTAATTAAATAGTAGACAATCATCATATTTAAATAAATAAAATCATGGATGGCAACATCAACAGCCTGAGGTATCAAACATTTGTGTTGCCCATTACATCACAAACCACAGGAGAGGACAAATTCTTCAGCAGGATAGCACCCCTTCTCATACTTCAGTCTTTAAATCAAAGTTCCTGAATGCAAAGAAGGTCAAGGTGTTCCAGTATTGGCCAGCCCAGTCACCAGATATGAACATTATTGAGATGGAGCAAGCATTGAAGATGAATCCAAAGAATCTTGATGAACTCTGGGAGTCCTGCAAGAACGCTTTCTTTGCCATTCCAGATGACTTTATTTATAAGTTACTTGAGTCATTGCAGAGATGTATGGATGCAGTCCTCTAAGCTCATGGGAGTCATACACAATATTAATTCTTTTTCCACTGCAGCATGACTTTATATTCTATTATTTCTGTTAAGTGACAAGACTTTTGGCTAAGCAAAGGCAGACCTTACTGTCCTAATTAAATAATTAAAAATTAAGGCATGATCATATTTTATTTTGGTAAAAATAGCTATTATAGCTATATTATATATCATATTCTAGCTATATATATACTATATAGAGGCCTTTGTCTTTCATATTAGCCACTTCTGATACCAAATGATCTACTAGAAGTCAAGTTATTTGTTGTTTTAACAATTTGGATAGGCGACAAAACTGACTATCTATCTGTCTATCTGTCTATCTATCTATCTATCTATCTATCTATCTATCTATCTATCTATCTATCTATCTATCTATCTATCTATCTATCTATCTATCTATCTATCTATCTATCTATCTATCTATCTATCTATCTATATTTTTGACCCAAAATTGGTTAAACACAACATGAGCATTTTATAAAAATTGCTTAATTTTTAATACTTTTGTTTCTTATATGAACGACACGGTGGCGTAGTGGATAGCACGATTGCCTCACAGCAAGAAGGTTGCTGGATTGAGTCCCGGCTAGGTCAGTTGGCATTTCTGTGTGGAGTTTGCATGTTCTCCCTGTGGTTGTGTGGGTTTTCTCCGGGTGCTCCCGTTTCCCCCTCAAGTCCAAAGACATGTGGTAAAGGTGAATTGAATAAGCTAAATTGGCCATATGAGTGTGAATGCAAGATTGTATGGGTGTTTCCCAGTGATGGGTTGCAGCTGAAAGGGCATCCGCTGCGTAAAACATATGCTGGATAAGTTGGCGGTTCATTCCGCTGTGGCGACCCCTGTTTAATAAAGGGACTAAGCTGAAATGAAAAAAAAAATCCTTATATTTTATTATCTGTAAAAACTGCCATTCACGCATTTTATAGATCTAACTTGAGCATCTAAAGACTTATTTTTGCCCAGTATACATAAAACGCATCTTTAATCCCCCATGATCCTCTCTAATCTGGGTAAAACATGTATGTATGATAGCGAGCGTCTGTAACGTCACAGCTAATTAACAGCAGAGCCCGTCTATAAGCCACACAATGTCTTTGAGAGCTTGATTTCTCACAGCTCCGCATAAGTTTTCCCAGCATTCAGCTCCACACGCTGTCAATCAGCAGAGCCACATCAGTCATGAGCCCTGAAAGAGCTGCACCCTCCGCCGGCCCGCCATTATCCCGCTTATTTCTTTATCATGTTCTCAATGAGACTGCATATTTTAAAACCAGACACTACTGCCTTTTAAAATGCACCTCGCAATTTAGAGATTTGGGGTGTTTTGTTTCAGTCTGATGTTAAGAAAATGTCTAAAATACGTTGATATATTTCTAAATATGTCTAAAATAAAGTTGTTGCATTTTATCAATTTGTGTCTAGATTTGACTTACAATATACATTTATAAGGTCATTTTCATTCTACATCTCCACTTCAGCATCTCAAAAAGCTGTAAATTAGCAGTTTTTGGTTATTCGTGCACTATAAAAAATCTAACTTACAAACTGTTCACTCAGTTTAAAATTGTAAGTTAGGCGGACATATTTTGGGCTCAGGGTTGAATTTACTCATAAAAATTATTAAACTGCATGTTTGGAATTGTTTGTTCAATGAAAGTAAAAAAAATAAGTTGGGGAGACTTTAAATTTTGATTTCTCCATATCTTCAAAAATAAAAAGTTGAGTTAACTTAAAAATTTAAAGCAACCTGCTGCAAAGATATTTTGAGTTTATTAAGCTTCAGTGTTTGAAGTTGGGCCAAATTATTCCATAAAGTATACTTGACTTAAACCAGCCTTTTTGGTCAACTTAAAAAATTAATTTGGCACAACTTCAAACACTGAAGCTCAATAAACTCGAAATTTCTTTGCAGCCGGTTGCTATAAAATGTTAAGTTAACTCAACTTTTTATTTTTTTTTTACAGTGTGGCATTTTCTCCCCGTGTTCGCGTGGGTTTCCTCCGGGTGCTCTGGTTTCCCCCAATGTCCAAAGATATGCAGTACAGGTGAATTGGGTAGGATAAATTGTCCGTAGTGTATGTGTAAAACAAATGTTGGATAATTTGGCGGTTCATTCCGCTGTGGCGACCCTAGGTAAATAAAGGGACTTAGCCGAAAAGAAAATGAATGAATGGTTATTCGTGTTTATTTTTGTCATTTCCCCCATTTATTTATGCTTTTGTGCTGCATTATGGGACATTGATCTTTCTTCCAGCAACTTTTAACCTAGAAAAGTTAGAAAAAAAGTGACTTTTATTATTAGTGGGGTTTGCCTATGGCAAAGTCCACTCTTACAAATCTCCATAGGTTTACATTGGTTTATTATTTATAATTTTTATTATTCTTACTTCCGGAAATGGTGTGCTATGACTTTTATAAGGGGTCGGGGTTTTTTTGGCAGCCCAAAAATTCCATTGACTTAACATGGGGACAAACTTTGCCACATCATAGCGCCAAGAGTGAATTTCATACAAATGTGGGATTCACAGCATCTGTAGGGGGTTGCAGCCTAAGTGAGAACATACCACGCTAGGGGGTCTAAGTTGTACCCCTGGGGTGCTAGGACGTCCTAAAGTAGGCCCCATTGACTTACATTGCCCCATTGACTCCCATTCATTTTTCCTGTATACTACTTATACTATTCCGGAAAATCCTCATAGCGCCCACAGTGATTTTCGTAGGAATATGGGATTCGCGAGAGGGTTCCAGCCCGGGTAAAACCATACCCCAAAAGGGGGTAAATGTTGTACCCCTGGGGAGCTAGGACGTCCCGAAATCTGCCATTGACATAACATGGGGAAAAATTTTGGCACATCATAGCGCCAAGAGTGAATTTCGTGGAAATTTGAGATTCACTACATCTGAAAAGGGTTGCAGCCTGAGTGAGAACATACCCTGCAAGGACGTATAATTTGTACCCCTGAGGCGCTGGGACGTCCCAAAGTGGTCCCCATTGACTTAACATGGCCCATTGAAATACATTGATCCCATTGACTGCCATTATAAATATCACACATCAATAACATTACATAGGAGTGTCCTATACACATGGGGGTTGGCTTATTTGACTCAGGCAACCAATGAGCATCTCAATTTGATAATAAAGCTCCCATGCCACGCCCCCCCATCGATGCGACGTCCCATTGCTGATCCCATTGACTTCCATTATAAATGTCACACATCAATAACATTACATAGGAGTGTCCTATAGACATGGGGGTGGGCTCATTTGACTCAGACAACCAATCAGTATCTCAATATGATAATAAGGCTCACAAGCCACGCCCCCAAACTGATTCCATAGACTTCCATTATAACAGGCCCAGATGCATATCTTTGCATAGGAGTGTCATAGAGACATGGGGGTTAGTTTATTTGACTTAGGCAACCAACCACAATTAAGTTCACTCTGTAACCACGCCCATAGCAACAAAACAGAGTACCCTAGCAACCATTTATCAACAGCTGTATCTCAGCATCAGAGCATCATAGAGACATGGGGATTGGCTCGTTTGGCTCATGCTAGCAAACTGAACTTCCTGTATGCTACACATGCTAGCAGTGACTAGCTACATGCTAATATTGACTAGCCAAGTGCTGTAACTTGCTAGAAATGGTTACTAAGTATAAATATTTGATCAAGCATGTGTGTGAGGCTTGCCTAGTAACAACCCAGGGTACCCTAGCAACTGCCTAGCAACCACCCAATTTACCCTAGCAACTGCCTAGCAACCACCTAGCAATCGCCTAGCAACGGCCTAGTAATGCCTTAGTAAGTGCCTAGCGACCACTCAGGACACCCTAGCAACCGCCTAGCAACGCCTTAGCAACCACTCAGAATACCATAGCAACCACCTAGCAACACCTTAGCAACCACCAAGCAACCACTCAGGACTCCCTAGCAACCACCTAGCAATGCCTTAGCAACCACCTAGCAACCACTCAGAACACCCTAGCAACCACTTAGCAACGCCTTAGCAACCACTCAGAATACCTTAGCAACCGCCTAGCAACACATTAGCAACCGCCTAGCAACCACTCAGAGCACCTTAGCAACCGCCTAGCAACACCTTAGCAACCGCCTAGCAACCACTCAGAACACCCTAGCAACCATGCTAGCAACTCGATTAGCATGTTATTAGCATAATGCTAACACGATTAGCATCGTGCTAGCTACATGCTAATCATGCTAGCATCACGCTGGCAACTCGATTAGCATGTTATTAGCATTATGCTAACATGATTAGCATCATGCTAGCTACATGCTAATCATGCTAGCATCATGCTGTCAACTCGATTAGCATGTTATTAGCATTATGCTAATGTGAGTAACATCATGCTAGTAACATGTTAATCATGTTAGCAACTCGATTAGCATGTTATTAGCATTATGTTAACACGATTAGCATCATTTTACCCCATGGATTTGCCACGCAAACCCCACTCACATTTTCTTTAGGAAATGTACAATTCTAGTTATTTTTATTAGTTTAAAGTGATCTATTGTCTGGGTTGGAGTTGTATATTACAGTATAGAAACCTTGTTATAAACATGCCAGCACTTTTTTCTGTTCTTTTACAGACTTATTTATCTTTTCATATATTATTTAATATACACTAGTTTATTTCAAACGACTAAAATGTCTATAAAAGTCACTTTGTTAAACTGCTGAGTTGAATTTTCAACACTAAAAGTCGACAGAGCAGAGATCAGCATCACATAATGCAATTCACAACAATTGTGAATCACAAAATATGGAAACTGTTAATGAACAGATTTTTTTAGTGTGCATTCAGGGTTCCACACAATTTATTCAGGTTGTCCCAACACAAACTGAGTAACATAACAAATTTAAGTTGATTAAACATAAAACAATTAAGTTGTCCCCAAAAAAAGTAAGAATTGTGTTGTTTCAGCTTATTTTAAATGAGTAGTTTGAACAAGCAGCACAATCATTTTTTTTGTGTGCACCAAACAGTTTCATTCATATCTCTATTATGGAATATTTTACAAACATACAGAATTTGTCAGATTATAAACTATCTTTTATTTAATAAAGCAATGTTATTTGTACAGATTGTACAAGATCGTAGTCTTGTTTTTATAGCTTAGGTTTTTGACTGTGATTTTATGTGTAGTTGTGGGAAGTGGAGTGTTGTTGAACAGGCATGTGGTGCTTGTTGTCTAATCATTCATTCATTTTTCTTCGGCTTAGTCCCTTATTTTGCCACGGCGGAATGAACCACCAACTATTCCATCATGTTTTACGCAGCTGATGCCCAGCAAATTCCACACAGTAATAGCAACTGGTCTAGCCGGGACACACCGTGCCGCCCTGTTGTCTAATCATTTGTTGTATAGTTTATTTGTAATGTACAATGGTGGAAAACGAGTTTTTCCTTACAGGGATTTATAACGTTTGTACTCTAATCTAGTCAAATCTTTTTTTTTCAATACAAATTGTGAAAATGCTGCTTGTTTGATGTATTTTCTGAATTATAAAGTGAAAGATTCCCGAAATCTCTTTTGTAAAAACCTTAGACTCATCTTGACTGATTTTTGTGTGAGAAATGTATGTAAATCAGTGCATATTCAACAAAATAATGCCTCATTTGCTAATTTAGACATGGAATTGTACTTTTTTAACAAAGTGGTTTTCACATTTACTAGTCTATGAAGTCTCACGAAAAATGCAAACATTTAAAATTCACTTTTTAGTTGGTGTCACAATTTATCAATGTTTGTGTGCACTGAAAAATATTATTCATTAGATTCACCTTGAAGGTAAGTGGTTGCAAAATACTTATAAGAGCTGTATTTAAACAAACAAATTAAGCTGAAGATTATTAAATTTCATTCAGCCCATGTAAATTGTTTGCAATCACTTACCTTCAAAAATAGAGTAAATCCAATGAATCTTTTTTTTCAGTGTGCATATATTTTAAAAGCCGTTTTCTGAAAATATTTCTAAAGTACACGGCTATGTTCATATCTGCATTCTGAGGGTTTTTTCTAAGGCATTTGTTCATGCAGAATTTGTCTGTTTCTGTCTGCTTGCAGTATTTTCTGAATTATGGTGTGATAAAAAGAGATACTCAAAATTTCTTCCACGAAAAATCCTTGACTTTAACATGTTTCTAAGTATTGGATTTTGCTACAAAAACTGTATTTTTAACGTCACTCCACATGTTCTCAATTGGGTTGAGTTCAGGGCATTGAGCTGGCCACTCCATTACCTCAATCTTTTTCCACCTGAAATCAAAATGTAGCTCGATTACTTGTGTTTTCGGAGTCCCTGTCTTGCCGAAACACCTTTTTCAGTGGGATTTTCTCCATGGCATAGAGGAACATAATCACCTCAGGTATTTCGATGGAAGAAATTAAACTAAGTATTAAATTAAACTAAGAAATTAAATTAAGTATTGTGACTTCATCCAACATTCAAAAATACATTTTTTGCTGCTTGTTCAAACTACTTATTTAAAATGAGCTGAAATGACACAATTCTTGAAGTTGTTTTGGGACAACTTAAATCTTTTATGTAATGTTCAATCCAATTAAATTTGTAAAAACAATTAAGTTAAATGAATGGATTTGTGTTGGGACGACACGAAGGAATTGTGCAGAACCCAGCATTTTTTACAATGAAACTTGAGTTCTTTGCGTGGGAAATGTATGCAAATTAGTGAATATTTAATTCGCATATTTAAATATAACTTGCAACACACAGACACAAAAGTTATTAAGTTATAAGTCAGCGATTCCCAATCTAATCAATCAAATGGTAAAATATGCTGATAATTTTTAAGCGACTTTTTCAACCTGCAGTGTCTGCTCCTAATCTGCTCTAATCAGCGCTCCTGCAGACTCTGCTGTGTGTTTTAGGATCAGAGGGTCACGGGCCTCCCTCGGACTGGGACCCTTTGAGCTCAGCGAGGAGGATCATGTCGTGAATGGAGCTTGATTTGGCTTTAACAGGGGGCTTTAAGTGTGAATGAATATACATTAGGGGCGAGGGGCCCGCGGGAGGCCTGTGAATGATGGGAAGGTGGAGGCGGGACGGGTGAGGGTCAGTACAGAGGAGGGGTGTGCGTCCCCCCGCAGGAGCCCAGAGCAGTTAATTGGGGCGTTTGTTGTCCTGCAATGAGACGCGAGAGGAGATCTAAGTATCCCATGCTGACAGGACCGTTCACAGATACAGAAAGCACAACTGCACACTTACTGGGTTTGAGTTTGTAAACTAACACACACACACACACACACACTGAGAATGGGAATTATGTACTGATCAAAATTATATTATATTATATTATATTATATTCATTCATTTTCTTTTCGGCTTAGTCCCTTTATTAATCAGGGGTCACCACAGCGGAATGAACCTCCCACTTATCCAGCATTTGTTTTACGCAGCGGATGCCCTTCCACCCGCAACCCATCTCTGGGAATTATATTATATATTATATTATATTATATTATATTATATTATATTGCTGTGAGGAATACTTGATTCTGATTGGTCGATTGCTACATAGCAGTTTAAGTTATTCCCAGATAACAAATTGAATGAATAACATGTAGGTTATTGTAAGGTTCTTTCAGCAGTGGCAATATGTTTCTCTTTAAACTTAAATTCTTAAGAACATTTTATTGTTCAATTCAAAATACTGAATTTGAAGCCATTCGTTTATAATAAGTGATGCAGTTTTAATAATCTTTGTTGCATTAAATCAACCAACATATATTTCAACACAACTTTTTTGGCTTCTGCTTAAAAAAAAATTATATATATATATTTTAATGTCACTTCACAAGTTTTCAATTGGGTTGAGGTCAGGGTATTGAGCCGGCCACTCCATTATCTAAATCCTTTCTGCCTAAAATCAAAATGTTTTCTGGATTTCTTGTGTTTTTGGAGTCACCATCTCGTTGAAACACCCTTTCGAGTGACGTTTACTCCTTGGCATAGAGGAACATCATCTCATCAGGTATTTATATGTATTCAAACTTATCCACGACAGCTAGGAAACCCTAAATAGGCCCGATGACACAGCATGAGAATCATCCCCATATCTTGATTTTCGACCCATCAGTTTACAGAGGCATGATTTTGTTACCCAGCGTTAATCTGATATACTTTCCAAAAGGTTTCTAGAACTATCTTGAAAGTGTTCCTCAGTTCTTTTGGATTTAGTCTGTAATATTTCCCACTAACTCACATAAAACCATTTTACCTGGTTAAAATACTAGCGTTGCAAATATTTTGGCCACCACTGCAACATATGTATTCTTTTTGGCAACATTATCCAAGCTTTTTTTCATCACTTTTGATCTATTTCATGTATCCCTGCTGAATAAAAAACACACTGAGCCCAAACCTTTGAGAAATATAATAATAACAGTAATAATATGTTGTTTAAATTGTCATATTGATCTAGCCTTTGACCTCAAGCTGTGTGTTTGATGAGATAGACGTGTGGTCTGATTGACCTCAGACAAGCTCAGGTCACGACCTTTAACCCCACTGTCAGTCCATGAGGTCACCGGCCAGAAGAGCTGAATCCTCAAGAGGATCCAAACACATTTTTTATTACGGCAGAGCAGTTTCAACACCATCCACAATAACACGTGTAACCCTGCCTGCTTCAAGAGCAGTGCAGTCATTCTTATGTATCTTTTTTTGTCAAGCTTGAAATTTATATAAATACGTTTTATATTTCGAAAATGTTTGCAATAATTAATTATATTTATAAATTTTTATCTATTTTACATTTACATTTATTCATTTAGCAGACACTTTTATCTAAAGCGACTACTGGTCTTATTAATACTACTGTACTACTGGTATTATTAATAGTAGCACTTATTTATGATTATTATAAAAACTATTTTAAATATTACAGTTTTAGACAACAGTAATAATAATAATAATAATAATTAGAACTAGTATTAATATTTTAAATAAAACTACTGATTCATAATAAAAGTATTAACTAATAATTTATTAAAGAATACTGTTAAAAATAGTATTACACAGATGACAACATTTTTCTTGCTTAATAATATTAACATTCTTATATTTAAATATACCAATTACATAGCATTTTGCTGCTAAATATTAATATTATTGCCAAGATTAGCATTTATAAAAATAATAATAAGAAGAAGAAGTATAAAAACAACATGGTGATATTGTTGCCAAATTCTAATATTAGTATTTAATTAATATTATTTAAGAATTCTATTCAATAATGTCAAGATTAGCATGTATTATTATTAATAATAATAATAACAACAACAACAAAAACAACAACAAAAACAACAACAACAACAACAAATTGGTGAAATTGTTGCCAAAAACTAATATTATTATTTAATTAATATTATTTAAAAATTTGGTCAATAATGTCAATAACAGCATTTATTATTATTATTATTATTATTAGAATTATTAATAACAACAACAACAACAATAATAAAAACAACTTGGTGAAATTGTCAAAAATATTATTTTATTTATTATTTATTATATTATATTTTATTATTAATATTATTTAGTTAATAATATTTAATAATTCTATTCAATAACGTCAATATTCACATGTATTGTTATTTATAATTATATAGTTATAACTACTATATTATTATTATATATCATTTATACTGTCAATATTAGCATTTATTAATAACAGCAGTATAATTATTAATAATACAAATAATAACAATCATAATAATAACAATAACAATAGTAATAATAATTTGTGAGTGGAAATACAGTGGGAAAACAGAGCAAATTAAGAATCACTTCAATCCTTTATTCTGACATAATAAGGAAACCAATATAATTATTCATTATAAATTTATTAATTAATAAACTTCAATATTTACTTCTTTTTTTTAAACAATCTTAAATTAAAGTCAACACGCTGAAAGATTAAAACAAATCAAGTGTATGTTACACTATTAGGGAAAGCAAAAACATGAAGGGATATTTACAGGCAGATATTATTGCACACTGCTGCTACGGTTTGCTCAATGCTAATAAAACCACAAACATCTGATTTGGAGAAACGATGCTCATAAAAAGACATAAATATACATAAAACAGACTGACAGACAGACATGAAAAAGATCAATCTCTAAATAAGACATGATCAATTCAAATGTGAAAACAAACTGTGGACAATGTGCATATACAAAAGCAATACCTTCTAACCCTATAAAACAGGGGACACCAATCTCTGTCCTGGAGGGCCGGTGTCCCTGCAGGGTTTATCTCCAACTGACACACCTGCCTGGATGTTTCAAGTTTACCTAATAAGACCTTTATTAGCTTGTTCAGGTGTGTTTGATTAGGGTTGGAGCTAAAATCTGCAGGACACCGGCCCTCCAGGAACAAGTCTGGTGACCCCTGCTATATAACAATAGTAATGGCATGACATTGATCGAATAACAGCTGTAACAACGAACAACTGTAAAACGTTGATTTCATCAAAAATGTAACAGTTCAGAGGTTCTGAGGTTGTGTTTCTCCTCAATCAGGAATCATTCCACTGCTTTTAAAGGGAAAATCTTTGTGTTTTTTTCCCATTTTAGATATCTGACAGATCATTGACCTGATAATCTTGTTTATATACAAACACATTGTGTGAATTTTAGCAGGATAAAACGCTTATGTTTAGTCTGTGGTGGTGTGTTGATTATGGGCCCGTGGTTTAGCAGTTCAGTTAGTTGTGTTGTTTTGAGTCGGTGGTGAAGCTGATTGTGCTGTTTTTGGCCAGTGGTGTAGTTAGTTGTGTTGTTTTTGGCCAGTGGTGTAGTTGGTTGTTGTTTTTGGCCAGTGGTGTAGTTGGTTGTTGTTTTTGGCTGGTGGTGTAGTTAGTTGTGCTGTTTCTGACCTCTCTCTGCTGATCTTCTTCAGTTTTACGACTGCTCGGCAAAGTTGGTCTCTCTCCTGCAGGAGAAAGCAGCAGTTGTTACTTTCAGATCTCGCTTAATGTAAACTTATTTGAT
This sequence comes from Danio albolineatus, assembly GCA_903798035.1. Classification (NCBI taxonomy): domain Eukaryota; kingdom Metazoa; phylum Chordata; class Actinopteri; order Cypriniformes; family Danionidae; genus Danio; species Danio albolineatus. The sequence continues at coordinate 808,426 of CAIGQQ010034560.1, read as the reverse complement.
CATCAAGCGCCATCTTGTGGCGGAGAAAAGAAAATGTCCTCTGATATCACGAGCTAAGGAAAATACTGAAAAATGTGATTTGATTCATTTGTGTACTATTATCCTTCAAATACATACTGAGAGATAAAATCTGTTACGTTTACATTATTCATATTTTTAGTAAGGTGTTGATAATAATTTTATTTAGGTGTTGATAATAATTTTATTAAGGTGTTGATAAGGTGTCATTTATTTGACATTTTTTTGCTTGTCAATTTTTCTGTTAAACTAAATAAATACTTATTTAAATAATTACTTTAATTTTTTTGTATTGTATTATTATTGTTTATTACTTTGTACACACACACACACACACACACATATACATACATACATACATATATATATATATATATATAGCCCCCCTTTGAATTTTATTTTATTTTTTTAAATATTTCCCAAATTATGTTTAACAGAGCAAAAAAATAAAAAATAAAATAAAGAAATCACAGTATGTCTGATAATATTTTTTCTTCTGGAGAAAGTCTCATTTGTTTTATTTCTGCAAGAATAAAAGCAGTTTTTAATTTTTTAGAAAACATTTTAAGGTCAATTATTAGCCCCTTTGTGCTATTTATTTTTTCAATAGTCAAATAGCTTGCCTAATGACCCTAGCCTGCTTAGTTAATCCAATTAACCTAGTTAAGCCTTTAAATGTCACTTTAAGCTGTCTTGAAAAATACCTAGTAAAATATTATTTACTGTCATCATGGCAAAGATGAATTAAATGAGTGATTAGAAATGAGTTATTAAAACTATTATGTTTACAAATGTGTTGAAAAAACTCTGCTCTGCGTTAAACGGAAATTAGGGAAAAAATAAACAAGGGTGCTAATAATTCTGACTATATATAAATATATATATATACACATAAGATGTGAATTACATTGACAATCACAAGAGATTGTTATTTTAAGGTGTGAATAAGTGATTAGAATTTAAAATGTAATTTATTTATTATATTTTACTGTAAATTTTCTATATTCAGTTACAGTTTTTCTTGTCACAATAATGACACAGCATGTAACTGATGCGCTAACTCCCTGAACCAATTCTGCTAAACTATAAGTACAATTCCTGCTTTACACTCAAATTGCAGGTTTAAATCACACTTTTTTCAAAACACTACACTCAATTCTTTACATTTTGTTAAGTCAGTTGCCCTACTTTGCACACTAACTCTTCATACGGGTAAACACCCGTCACCCACGTTCAGTAAATACTTTTGTTGATGGTATATGGTCCACGTGTAGATGCTGTTACTCTACTGCGCCCTCTGCAGGATATATTTCGGCAGGACAGCGAATGTTTTTTTTTTTTTTTGTACAAAGAATTGTTGGTTCACAGAATTGGAGAAATAAGAGCTGAAGACCTCATCTCGGGTTTGTTTTTGTTTTTTTGTCCAGTACTCACATCTCCTCGTGTTTGTTGTTGTGGATCATGTGGTTGTTGTAGGATAAGACGGGAGGAACAACACTTTCCTCATCCTCAGGAACCTACAATTTTAAAAAAGTTACAAAAACATATTTATTCACACACACACACACACACACACACACACACACACACACACACACA
>CAIGQQ010034560.1:733430-744360 GCA_903798035.1 Danio albolineatus | reverse complement strand
TATAATATAATATAATATAATATAATATAATATAATATAATATAATAAGCATGATATAATTCAGCTACATTATTATAAAGTCATATTATCTTATCATACTGTCACAGATCAATGCTTAAAGAAAAAAATATGCTAAATCCTAAAAATAATGTGCTACTTAAATATATAACATTAAGATATATCTCCCTGATAATATATACATACAGGACACAATGATCTAATATTTCAAAAGAACTACTTTGAGAAAAATAATTCATTTTTAAATGCACAATTTACATTTAAACACATTAAAATGTCTACATAAAGCCTTTTCAAATAACATAACTATATCTAATGTAACATGATATATATTTAGTTTAATAAGAGTACTGTGGCTTAAAAGTAAACATTTCGAATCTGAACACTTTAAACACCATTCATAGATTGTGTCACTTACTGCACGTATTCCTCACAGAGCTTGCTGAAGTTTTCCCTCTCTTTATCGCTCTTCAGGTCATCATAAAGCTTATTAAGCAGCACAGAACAGCTCATGTGAGTGTTATCAGTGAGCGGCGGCCCGTTTTCAACTTCAGAAACAGTTCCCGCAACTTCCAAAATCTTCTTCAGCCCTTAAAAACACACACACACACACACACAACCATCAAATGATCTGTCCAGGTGTTTTCACCACCACTGATGCCACACAGGTGTCTGTTTGGAGATCAAAACTGCGGTCAGCCGTACCCTGGTCGATGACCCACAGGCTGAGCGAGTTGTCTGGGTTTTTCACTGATTTTCGGGGCACCTGTTTGACCAGCAGGTTGATGGCACTGTCACGTCCCGCACCAGACACACTGGACGCGGGCAGCATGTCAAGCAGATGACGCAACATAGAGCGCAACTCGCGGGACGGTTCTGCAACACACACACACACACACACACACACATAGAGAGCATTTCAAAATTACATTTCATAATTATGACTCCATAACTGAATAATTTACTCCTAAAAGGGTTTTATTGCTTTAACCTTCATAATAAATGAAATCTTTATATAAAAAGGAATGTTTTTGTATGATGGGTACAAAAGGAACTATTTTAACAGCATATTGGATCTGATGGGGGGCGGCGCGGTGGCTCATTGGTTTGCACTGTTGCCTCACAGCAAGAAGGTTACTGGTTCAAGTCCCGGCTGGTCCAGTTGGTGTTTCTGTGTGGAGTTTGCATGTTCTCGCTGTGTTCGTGTGGGTTTCCTTAGGGTGGTCTTGTTTCCCCCACAGTCTAAAGACATGCTATTGGTAAACTAGATGAACTAAATTGGCCGTAGTGTAAACTGGACTGACACCGTTTTAATTTACTATAAATTTCTATGTGAAGCTGCTTTGACACAATCCACAGTGTAAAAGCGCTATAGAAATAAAGGTGAATTGAATTGAATTGAATGAACTGGAAACATGGACATGACATTAAGATGCCTACTGGTTTAAAAAAGCCTTGATTAAAAGAAGATGGCCAAATGAGAATTTTTCTGTCATGAACTATAGTAAAACTATAGTACAAAACAAATGAAACCCTGCGAACAGATCAAATACAGGAGTGGAGAAAAGAGTGCTCTTTTATTATCAGCTGTCAGTCAGCGCCAATCGGCAATCTCCCGCTCTCCCTCGGGAAGCCAATACGGAAGTAACTAAAACTTGCAATTCATCGAAAATTCCGCTAGTCCTGGCTGTCCTGGTTCCATAATAGAACAAATCTCTAATGAGCCCACTGGTGAAATGGCCAACTTTACAGCAGAAAAAAAGGTGTTTACAGCCTGGTACAAAGAACGATTTTGGTTCATATAGCTTATATTACCCTTCATGACAACTGTGAGGGGGGTGAATTTTGTGAACTCATCCGTTTCCTTTATATTAAGCTAAATTAAGTTTGCATAATTAAGGGCGTGGCTACTTGAGTGACAGCTAGTCCCGCTGGTCGCAGTCACGTCACCTCAGCTGATTCTGCCTGATTCATCGTATTATTGTGTTGTTTTATATGGCTTTACACAGTCAGTCGCCTTTTGGAATTATTTCCTACAATTATCAGATGATATGGCATGCTGTGTGCGCTTAATTGTGCTCACAAACCCTTCACGTTGCCTCCGTTTCCCAGGTGAGTGAAATTATATACTTATACCATCTCTATAAATGTAATTGCTTTATTTCGGATAATTTATGATTTATAATGTTCTTCAGAACTCTAATGCACTCCAGAATCTGACAGATTGATCAGCTGTAGGCTATAAAATTGCCATTTGAAGCGTTGTCATACAGTGTTCTGCCTGGATTTCCTAAATAGCCTTGCATTTACTAACACAGACTATACCTGAAGTATTTGGATGTAATTCGCACTTTCTTCCTGTTGAAAAACGTCTTAAGAACGATGTTAAGTGGCTTGATGTATTACAGCAGTGTTTTCAACAGACTAAACACTTTATTGATGTAGTGTACAACCAAGCACATGTGGTCAGAACACAAGCAGGTAATGAAATATTATGTGTTTCTCCCATAAGAAAGCCCTTAGCTAAATGCCAGCATGCGTCCCGTAGCTCCGCTCACGCTCCGCCCACGCTCCGCCTCTTTGCCCTTGTTTGGTATGCCTCGGTTGGTGCGATGACGCGCGAACAAAATGGCGACGGTTGGCCACGCCTACTAGTAGCTTCTTTTGGGTTCATCAGAAACCTATGGGTGACGTCACGGATACTACGTCCATATTTTTTACAGTCTATGGTCAGCGCCTGCTCTTTTTTTTCCTAGTCATTGCATCTTTGCCGTGTAATGTAAATGCAGTCAACTAAATACGAGTCACGTTTAAAAGATGATGTAAGCGGGTTGTCAAAAAATCAGATATAGTCAAATATAGGATAGAATTTTGCTATCAAGGTCTGCAGTGTAAATGCAGCCTGAATGAACTACCTTCCTTATTCATAGATTTATTTTTTGTTGTATTTCTTTTCTTAGTTACTGTAAGCCTGTCACTGTGACACACAATCCCATTCACACTGATGTCCTGATCCCAATAATGCAGCTAACATAGCAATAAAACACTCAACACGTCCCAGTCGTAGAGCGAGAAGTAGAGCAGAAATGATTTTTGGTCTTGTCTTGTGTTGAAGTAGGTCGCTGACACGAGCAGTGTCTCACCTGGCAGTATGGCTTCGTCTTTCCCTCGGATCTGTTTCTTCATGCCCTCCGTAAGAGCCTCAAACATGACCTGGAGCAGATGGCAGGCTGACAGAGACACGCTGGAGACAGAAGAGCCCATGACGCCACACAATCGCTCCATGCCCAGCTCGTTCACAATGGCCATGGTCTACCAATGAGATAATTAGCATAAATTGAGAAACTTTAGACATGTTATCTGGCCAATTAATCAAAGGTGAATATTATGCACGTTTTGTCAGTAAAGACATAAATAGTTATAGTGAATCATAAATATTAAATGCAAATATTAACTGATACCTTTTTGTTTTTTCTGGTTTTTGTTTTAATTCTAATGTATTTTATTAATGCTTTTCTGCTATAATGTGAATGGGCGGAAGTTTTAGCTATATAAGCTAGAGCCCAACAACAAAACAAGGTTTGTTTACCAAGTCAATGCAAGAGTGCTACTGCGGTGCCTCGAGCAAACTCGTATATTGTGGATCCCTGTTTTTATTATATTTTTTGTAGATATAATTGGAGTATTTTTTTTTCTGATTTTATTTTCCTGTTTGTTGTTTCTTTGATACTTTTTGGATTTTCTTTGTTTTGCACATGTATATACCTTCACTGTGGATGGACTTTTTGGCACTGTAAATAAACATCACCTTGCACAACAGTGCTTTGCATTTAAGCCATCATTTTTTTCCCTCACAAACTCACATTTCTTCCCCTGAAGATGAGCTGGTTTTCATCACATCTTAATTGCTAGATTTTGCTGCAGTTTTGATTGTTGAATGTTAGGTATAAACAATTAAAACACCTTCTGGTTATAATGACTTGCTATAAATTTCCTGGTTTCTTCTTCTTGGTATATTTGCACTTTCCTTGAGTGCGCCCTCTGGCCTTCAGGAGGTGATTTACTACTGATCATGAAAAACTGTGCTTACCTGACAAGATGTGCATGACATTCAATAGCATTTGTCTTTTCGTTTCACTAGCTGAGATATCCAACTTAAGTGAATAAGGCAGGGTGTGAATTACTGGGGGGATTTGGGGTCCCCTAACGCTTGATCCCCCCTGAGGGACATAAAAAAAGTCTCTGATCTTAAATATTAATAAATACTAATAAATAATTAATAAATATTAATATATTAATAACATTAAATATTGATAACAAAATTAAGAAACACCTATACACTCTCATTCACACACAAACATACACTATGGCTAGTTTAGTCAATCTAATTCACCTATGGCGCATGTCTTTGGACTTTCTGGGAAACCGAAGCACCCGGAGGAAACCCACGCGAACACGGCGAGAACATGCAAACTCCACATAGAAATGCCAACTGACCCAGCTGAGGCTTGAACAAGCGACCTTCTTGCTGTGAGATGACAGTGCTACCCACTATGCCACCGCATTGCCCCATGCCAATCAATGCTAGAAAAAATATCATTGAACAGTCTGAAACTGGCAGTTCTAGAGCACCGATAGATATCTTGAGTATTCACAAAACACGTTTCTTGTAAAGTAGGTGCTTATATCTACAAGAAGCCTAAAAAAACTAAGAAAAATTAGACGCATAATTTGTAGTTTGACTTACAGTAACCTCTAAAAATAGTGCTCAAAACACTGAAAACATATACATTTTATTAAGAAGTTAGATGTAGTTTAAATATATTCATAAATTTGATTCACTGAAGAATTTATTCTTCCATTTATTCTTTTTTTTTTCGGCTTAGTCCCTTTATTAATCTAGGGTCACCACAGCGGAATGAACCGCCAACTTCTCCAGCATATGTTTTACGCAGCGGATGCCCTTCCAGCTGCAACCCATCTCTGGGAATCAATGAAACATGTATTACCAAACTACTACTGAAAAATTTGACTCCCCTCAATCGTCAATGTATGATTCGCTCACTGGTAAAAGAAATGTTATTTACCCTGGACTGGTGTCCGGTGCACAGGCCGACCAGAGTCCGCAGAGCAGAAAGGATCAGTTCCTCCTGTTTGGACTCAAGGAGATTCTGTAAGAGTTTGACTCCATCATTCCTGAAGATCTGCTCGGCGCCTGCGTCCTCTCGGGAAAGTACCACCAGATTCTGAGCAGCCTGAAACATAACTGCGTGTTACATTTTTCTGACCTTTTATATATTGTGCATTAGGGCGGCACAATATATCGTTTCGGTATCAATATTGCAATGTGCGAATCCGCAATAGTCACATCGCAAGATATGCAATGTTGACTCAGTATTAAAGCTGACCAGGGGCCTGTAATTATATGGAATTTATTTACAATGCAAGACATAAAATAAAATGTTTTTCTCACTTAGAATTATTGTCTTGCTTCTAGTCCATCATTTTTATCATACCACTGGCTGATAATGTTACTTGTTTTAAGGGAAAACTCTTGATTTTGACTTATTTCTTCTGAAGTTGAAAACAAAGCAATATTTTTTACTTTATCTAAGATGTTTTAGATATTTGGACTAGAAACGAGACAAAGCAAAGTAAGAAATGCATTTTTTGCTTTGTAGTACCTGAATACTGTTAGACTGTAGGGTTGGGGGATGTCGACCAATTTGGCATCGTACGATGTCTAATGTGAAACATTGAAATAGACTATGGCATCGTCGTCATAGGTGGCAGTGAGTTAACCATTTATGAATAATTAATTAATTCATAACAAATTAATTATTTGTAGCCTACCGTTTCTACTACCTGACCCGCACGGTCTTTGTTCTAACCAAAACCAAATCATAAATAAAAGGTAAGTTACACACAAATTACATCACTTTTTCCGCAGGACTTTGGCATGAATAGGCAGAGTGATCTGTGTCGTTATAATGGCGCCAACAAACTTGGTTGGTAAAAAAGGTGCACAACTAACAGGAACCAACCAACAGTATCTGAGGTTTTTCCTAAAATTACAAGCGTGAAAACAAAAGATTGAAGCAGTGTACTGATGACGTGCACTGCTCTCTGGGGTTTTGTGCTCAAAGCATCTTCTGTTAGCCTGGAGCGCATGACAAAGATTGTGTCTGTGTGTGTGGTCACGTGATGTGTGTTTTCAGCAGTATAGTGTCGACGGAGGGCTGTTCAGAATCGCTAGATGAAACACCAGTGCGGATGTGGATCCTTTTCCTTTTAAAATGCCATAGAACTAAGACGTATTAGTGTAAACAGGGCCTAATTGTGTATTTTTCACGAGAGGGTTGCTGCTGCAATGGGGGCGGAGAATCGCAATGCCGGCTAAGCATTGTGATGTCTATCGCCAATGGAATTGTCTATTTGCCCAACCTTATTAGACTCATCAGAAAACCATCAAATAGTGCTATTCGAACGATCTCATGAAACTTTATTCATAACCACAATATTTCCCACAGAAAAATAAAACATCACAATATTAAATTTTTCCAATAACTTGCATCTCTATTGCAGCTGTTTGTGAATGTAACAGAACTGAAAGTGTCAAAAAAATTTTTAAAGATGGCAATTTTGGATGCACTGCAAGTTTCTATTACATATTTGTACAAACATTTAGAATTCTAATGTGGAGTCATTATAAAAATCATGATGACGGATGTTGGTAGGTTTACATACTGTATTTCAGAGCCACTGCACTAGCCAGTATAAATTTAATCAAAGGTGACCTGCGAATGTGAAAATTACTGCTTCCGCTGTAGATGGAACATATTTCTTCTTCAAATTGGCTGTAAAACCACCTCATATGAGTGTTAAAGGTTTTTGCGAAGCTAGCTTGTTTTCATTAAGCATCATTTCAGTTAGTGCAATCTGAAGAGTATCGAACATGCAGCTACTGTGAGGAATGAGATGATGCTGAAATGTAAATCATCAACAAAATATCAGTTTTCTTGAGCTTGGATGAAGACTTCCAAAACAAATCAGACTTCAGAAATTATATTAAAGAGATAGTGCACCCAAACGTAAGATTTTGCCATCATTTACTCATCCTCTACTTGCTCCAAACCTGTCTGACTTTCTTCTGTTGAAGACAAAGGAGGATACACTGTTTAAAAAAAAAAAAAAGCCACTGACTTCCATAGTATTTTGTGTTCATAGAATGGATGCCAATGACTTGAAATTCCTGAGATATCTTGAAATTCCTGAGATATCAAGAAATAAAATTTTGGGGTGAACTATGCCTTTAAGTCTTACCCACCTTCTGTCTGTCTGCAATTGGTGCTGAACTATCCAGGAGGAGTTTGAACATCTGTTGAACTCGTGAGTCTGTGGAGTAGAGCTGTGCTGCCTATATACACATATAGACACAAACATGGGGTTATTTTTAGATCGTTAACCATAACAGAGCAAGCGTCACTCGTGATGATCCACACCTTCTGCTGGATCTGAGCTCCTAGCTCTCGAAGCAGATCCTGGAAAGCTTTATTCTTGGGTTCGAGCTGTGCGCATTTCTGAACGTCCATGAACGCCTGATCCAGCCGTCCGAGCTTCTGCAGAGCCTGCGCTCGACGAAACCGAGCCTTGATGTCACCTGGATCAACATCCAAAGCTTGAGAACAGAAAAAAACATGCCTTAGTTAGAGGATGTGTTTGTGATCAGGGCATCTGCAGGTTTCTAATATTTATATTTAAGACCTTTAATTCCACAAAGAATGAAATTTAAGACCAATTTCAGTGTTGAATTTAATATAATACTGAAGAGAGCACGCAACACAAATATTTACCATCCTTAACACTCTTTATTGTATATTGCGCTGCTGCTTAACAGAACGAATGATGACGAACAGATGACTGGCCGTTCACCCGTCATGCTAAAAATTCTAGCAAATTAATTGGTGCATATTGCAAATATTGCAATTTGTCTTGTTTCTAGTCCAAATATCTACATTTCAAAGCAAAAACGTGATCAATTTTATCATACCATAATTTTACTTGTTTTAAGGGAAAACTCTTATTTTGACTTATTTCTTCTGAAGTTGAAAACAAAGCAATATTTTTGCTTTATCTAAGATGTTTTAGATATTAGATATATATTAGATATACTATAAATATATATATATTAGATATACTAGAAACGAGACAAAGCAAAGTAAGAAATACATTTTTTTTCCTTTGTAGATTATTAAATTTTTGTTCCTGTTAGGCTCATCAAAAAACCATCAAATAGTGCTATTCAAACTGTATTCATAATCACAATATTTATCGCAGAAAAATAAAGATTTAAAGTTTTAAGAATTAAAGATTTTAAAGATTTAAGTTTCTAAGATTTATATTTAAGACTTTTTAAGACCTTTTTAATATCAAAAGAATGAAATTTAAGACTAATTTTATAGTATTGAATTTAATATAAATGTCGGCGCCAGTGGTGTAGCGGTTGCACACATGCACTTCGGTGCTCACGGCGACCCGAATTCGATTCCGCCTCGCAGTCCTATGCCGATCCTTCCCCTCTCTCTGCTTCCCATGCTTTCCTGTCAATTCTCTCTACTGTCCTATCTAATGAAGGTAGAAAACCCCGAAAAAATTATTATAAAAAAGAAAAAGAAAAAAGAATTTAATTTAATACCAAAGACATGACGCAACACGAATAATTACCATCCTTAACACACGTTATTGTATATTGCGCTGCTGCTTAACAGAACGGACTGGCAGACATTGGCCAGAGGATTGCAAAAATCGTGCAATTCTAGTCCAGGGCTAATTAAGTGGTGCATATCGGCTAATGTACTGGTTGAAGCAGCGGTCATAAGTAGGCCTATACAGAATCTGTGTGTGCAGAAATTCACAGATTATTAGCCCATCTTTGAGTCTATTTATTTACTTGAGTAAATTTATATTTACTCAATTTTTAAGTTAATTCTATAAATATTATCCCCTTGTTAAGTGTGACGTCACGCAAAGGGGGTTCCGGGTCCAAGCCCTCTATCAGACTATATGGGGAGACTCAATGTTTACAAAGCGCTGTAATACTTTCGAAAATCACGATTGCAATATATATATATATATCCATCCCTAATATCCAATGGCCAGAAAGTGATGAATTTTTTATAAATTGTTAAAATTTTGGTATTTGTGATGCAGCAAGCCCAGAGGCTGTTGTGGACAGCATGATTTTATATAAAATTCACTTTAATGTGTGATAGGACTAAAAAGTGGTCATAAATGAAAATTTTCTCAATTCAAATGAGTAGTGACTTGGACCAGGAAACAGTATTCCATACGTCACCGATACGTCACCACTTAACAAGCGGATTGACTAATATGAGATTTATTTACAAAACAGTTTTTAAAGTCTTATTTTCTGTCTTTTTAGTAGACATATTATATAAGAGACATGCTTTGGTATTTACCACATAAGTGGATCTAGATGGATTTGCATTGTAAACATTAAATAAATGTTAAAAAGGTATTATCTTTTATTTCTTAAATTACGTTTTTTGTTATACTCACAAAATCATTCCGCATAAATCCAGAGATATTTTACAAAATTCTTAGCAGAAATAGCAAAACCAGCCCACAGATTCTGTCTGTCCCTGGTAATAAGCAGGCCCACACGGAATTTACTCCAGTAAATTTGTGTAAATTGATATTTATTCAATTTTTGAATTCATTTCAGTAATAATACATTTACAACACAGTTTGTACAGTAATATTTTCTGTCTTTTAGTAGATATTTTATATAGAAGACTTGATTTGTTTACCAAATGAAGTGGATCTAATTGGATTGCATTGTAAACATGAAATACAAGTTAAAAATGTATTACTTTTTAGTTATATTAAGGTTTTAGTTATGATACTCACAAAATAATTCCGCATAAATCTGCAGATTTTTAACAAAATACTCCGCAGAAATAGCAAAAAATGTCCGCAGATTCCATCTGTCCCTAGTCATTAGCTATTATAGAGTGAAATCCCACCTATTTTGTTCTGGGTGACATTCAATAGATGACATTTTATGTAATTTTCAAAAAGGAAACAAAATCTTCTTCATGGGGTAAGTTTAACTGCATTTTTAAGACCTCTGAAATGCATATTTAGGCCTCATTTTTACTCTACAGACTTTTTAAGAATGCTGAATGATGAATAACATGCAGAAACCATGAATGTAATTTTTACATTTAGTAGCATCTTCTTCTGCTTTGGTGTAGTCCTCGAGTTTAAGATAACATGCTGAGCGGTTGCGGTAGAGGACAGCGCTCTCGGGCGGACAGTCGCTGATCTTCAGGGCTTTTGTGTAGCAGGTCAGAGCTTGTTGGACATCCCCGGCTTTAAAATGGCTGTTTCCTTCCTCCCTCAGTGCAGAGGAGTCCTGGGACATCTGGGCAAGACAAGGCAAGTTTATTTATTTATTTATATAGTACGATTCATACACAATGCTAATTCAAAGTGCTTTACATAAACAAAGAAAACATAAAATACAAGCATAAGAAAATATAAACAACAAAGAATTGAACTTATTAAAAACAGATAAGAATGTGTGTATATCTGTACATGTTTTTATCAGTTTTTTCTGTATATATTACATTTAGAAAAAGTCTAAAGAGAAATTGAGGTACACTAATATTTGCACATTTGTTCATTTTAATGGTCCCTTTTAGGGCTGTGCAATTAATCACAATCGCAAAAAAAAAAATTATTTAGATTTTTGTTCACGTTCTTGTGCGCATGATTTTAATATGTTAACCAATCAGAGCTGACACAGCACACCGGGCAATTACAGCTAAGCTGAGCGGGAAAAAGATGTTAACCAATCAGAGCTCACTCCGCACACGACGAAGTTGAG
>CAIGQQ010034560.1:686931-733420 GCA_903798035.1 Danio albolineatus | reverse complement strand
GGCTAAGCTGGCAGTGGGTATCAATAGATCTGTATTTATGGCAACAAGCTGGTTTAATCATGATCTGTGCGCTTTAATGGTTTGTTATTAGTGCTAATAACCTTCCAGCATAACACAAGGCCATTATTTCGGTCAGATGTCTTGGAAGCTGACTAACAGTTCTCTTGCAGGACAGGCTGACTTTCAGGGCAAGAAAATCAAGCTGATGATCCTTTTCATGTTGCTGAGGCTACTTATTTGTAATGTCTATTTGATGCATGTTTATTTAAGACTATAATGACTTTAAATGTTCAATTGTAGGGATTTTCTCCTTAAAAATGATTCGGTTACATAAAAAGGAACCAAACATGCACTCAAAAATGACTTTTGCTTCTTGTTCACATTACTTATTTTAAATGAGGTAATTTCTTAAGTTTTTTGGGGGGACAACTTAATTGTTTTATGTTCAATCCATGTAATTTGTAAACATGATTAAGTTAACTTAATCTTTTTGTGTTGGGATATGAACCATTGTGAGGAACCCAGCATTTTTTTACAGTGTATATACAGCCATGGAAAATATTTAAAGTATACATACAGCCATGGAAAATATTTAAAGCACTCGTATATTCTCAGTTTCTCTGGGTTTACAACTTATGGTTATGTGTTTGAGTAAAACGTGACCAGATTTCTGCTATATATAAGATAAAATGTTAAAAATATTAGATGAAAATTGTCTAATTTGCCATGTTTTCTGACATGTCTGACATGTTTATATTCATTTTTAGACAACAAAATAGGAAGGTTTTAACTTTTAGGATAGTTGATAAATCAATAATCGCTGGATTACCTGAAAACATTCTGTCATATTATTATTTTCTGGGAAAGAAAATGTATTTGGGGTTTGAAAGAAATGTTATCAAATCTTTATAGGATGAACCAAATATATTTATATATTTTTATTTATTATAATTTTTAGGGGGTCCTCACCTTTTATTTGGATAGGATAGTGCAGGACAGACAGGAAAGCACTGGAAGCAGAGAGAAGGGTCAGATCGGCATAGAACAGTGGTCACCAATCTCAGTCCTGGAGGTCCGGTGTCCTGCAGGGTTTAGCTCCAACTTGTCTCAACACACCTGCCTGGATGTTTCACGTATACCTACTGAGAGCTTGATTAGCTAGTTCAGGTGTGTTTGATTAGGGTTGGAGCTAAAATCTGCAGGACACCGGACCTCCAGGAACAAGTTTGGTGACCCCTGGCATAGAACCTCGAGCTGGGAATTGAACTCCGGTCACTGTGAGCACATGGTGCCATATGTTGGTGCACTTAATCACTAGGCGATGGGCGCCGACAGTATAAACCAATATAAATATATATAAATTTCAGTATTTATTCAGTACATTAGTGTATTTGTATTATCCTTTATATGTATGTATTCTGATATATGCTAAAACGATATTTAAAATAAAACCAATTATTAGTTGACAAGGCTTTTTAAGATTTCTAATAGTCATCAAAGCAGACAAAATCCTTCAACATTATAATAAATGCTCAAAATTACCAACAACTTAGCATAAAAATTGTAAAATTAGTAAAAATTTACTTTTTTGAACGAGTTTTACATTAAAATTTACATTAAAATGCTATTTGACCAGTAATTAGAATTTTAGCGTAGCATTTTAACGTTAACAGAAACTAAGGTCTTATTTTTGTTTATTTTTACAGTAACGTACAGCTTTACAGTGATCATATAATATGAAGAGTTCCTCTAAATGCCATCTGATATTCTCCACTAAAATAAGCATTTTTATCAGGATCCTGTGTTTGGGTTCAGTAATGTCCCATTTATGGCAAAGAATATGTAGTTTTCCTGGTCTTTAAAGCAAAATAACTTAACAAATGAGGCTGAAAAAAATTTTCATTTTGGATGGAAATCTGAGACTGCACTTAGAGGCTTTTGCATCTAAACTCTTTATATCTACTTCTGAAATGGCCAAATATTCACAATTAAAAACGAATGTAAACCAATAATAGCATCAGCTATACCCCTCAATACTGTAGCATGAGGAATAGGTGCATCTATTTTTAACCAATATTAATTGACTGCCGTTGTTTGCGCAATAATAAACGAGCGCTATCGATGTCTATTATCTGCTATGATGTCTGCTATCGGTGTATGTTTGTGAAAACCTTCAACTTCCACATTTGACAGAGAGATTGTTTTTGTTTTCGCAGGTGCTCGGCTCTCTGAAACCCGATCTTCAAAATAGCAAGCATGGAAGAAAGACCTTCAAACCAACCCTATTCATTAGTTCTCTAAACCGAAATCTCCCATTACTGGAATCCTCCCTCTCATAGCCTTCTCGGTTGAATGTAGCGTTTTTGGATGCGGGTTCGGCTTGTGCTGTTTACCAGTGCTGGAGGGAAAGGCCTAATCCCAAATCCTTCTGGAGGGCGCTAAGACACTGCCTGACTCGGATTAACTTCATATTAGATTTGCCAGACAAGGGAGGAAGAACACCTGCTTGTTTTTTTTTTTTTTACAAGCAAATCCAGGTCACGTTTCTTTGGGAATTTTGCGCCAATTTTTCTATTGTCTAAATATTTGTTGGACTTCAAACAAAAACAAGTTGCTTGTGTTGGGATTGAAGGGTTTGGTTTGGATATGTGATGATGACGGTAAAGAAATAGTGAGCAGGAGTGGATCTGGATCATTATATGAGCTGAGCTGGACGGAGGAGGAAGGAAAGAAAGAAAGGGTGAAGAGAAGGAGAGTCGTTCTTATTCTGCTGTGGTGTTTGCTCGGTGGAAACCTGCATTGGTTGCGATGGCGAGGCAGACTGGAGTGAGCGCTGCTGTGTGAAGGACTTCACTTGACACTGTAAGTCAGAAAACACACACACACACACACACACACACACACACACATGCGTATGTATTTTAGAAAGTGGACGCTAATGTGATGTCATGAAATGGTTTTGATCTTAATTATTAATTGGCTTGTGCATAATTAATTAGATCTTCATATGCAATTTGAATGCTGATCTGAAGAAGTGCAAACATCCTCAGTGTTGTTTATATGCTGAACAGCGTTTATAGTTTCATTTTAGCTCTGCTTTAAGAATTATTAAGGTTTAAGTTATGTGCTTTTGTCATTTTTATCAATATAGTTCCTTTTTTTATTTCTTTATTTTGATTATTCGACAAGACATCATTTTTTATTATTAATTAATTTTATTTATTAATATGCAATTTGAAACCTTATTTTTAAAAGTGCAAACATCCCTAGTGTTGTTTATAAAGTGAACAGTAGGGCTGCACAGTATATCGTGTGAGCATTGATATCGCAATGTGTGCGTCTGCAATAGTCACCTCACAAGATTTGCAATGATGAGTTGGGATTATAGATGTCCAGAGAGCACAGGTCAAAACACAAAAGATTTGTGGAGACACTGCAGAATTGAACCCTTAGAGTCAAAGTTTACCATCTGCCATCTGTGTCTTTAGGGCCTGTGACTGTGTGAGGATTTGAAGAGAGTTTAAAGTGTTTTAGTACTGCTATGCCAAAAGAATTAATACATCTAACAAAACAATGATATTTCATATATAAAATAAAGAACCATAGAACCCTCCTTATTATTAGAAGGTATTAGTATATATGATAAGAGATAACAACAAACTTATTCTTCGAGTTTTCTAACAAAAAATTTAGATCGCAAAGAGGGAAATCATATTGGTCAGCATTAATACACGATATTGATTGGAAAAGAACATGGCTTCTCCCATAAAATTGTTGAATCCCAAACAAAGCAAAGGAAATTCCTTTTAAAATTCTACACAAAATATACCCGATTGATGCATTTATTTCAGAATTTACTGATATTGCAGATACTTGTTCTTTCTGTCAGGAAAGTGAGCAAACTTTGACTTGGATTTACATAATTATATAATCACAATCAACGAAACAAATCTTCAAATTAAAAAATATTATTGGTTATTATTCCTGTCCCAAAAATAATAATGAAGAATATATATACTTATATATACTTTTATAATATATTTTTTATATTATCATATATTATCATATTATCATTTTTTATATTATATGCAAAATTCTTTATCCACAAACATAATATGGAGTCAAATAAGTCTCACATAAGTCTCAATCTATTGGGCAACTAAAGAACAACAACAGCCTGTTTACGTTCATTAGATATAATGGAAATTAAGTTTTTAGTCAGTGAAAGTCAGGGAATGTAATGGTTTAAGCCCGCTCGTCTCTTTCACTTCTCCGTTCACCGTGCTGGAGAGGAACAGACTGCGCAAACGGCGCGCAGACAGGCGATATTGAGTACAGCTCTCATCTGATTGGCTGAAAGGTCACGAGGTCCCTGCGTCTGCCAGGAAGGTCTCAAAAATATACACACTCGTATCCAGGGGGAGTCGTACGTGAAAGAGGATTTGCACATTCTCATTCAGGATGAACTCGCAAGTTTTAAACATTCAAAACTTTTTGTACACTCTTATAAATCTGCAGATGGTGTTTTGCATTTGTGAAACGTATTTTATGAATGTGTTTTTTTATTTTGTGCACGTGAATTGTTTTTGTGAATGTATATAAATATTTTACGCACGTGAATTTGGTTTTACGCACGTGAATTTGGCTACGCATGTGTACATCGCGTCATACGCGTGAATTATTAATGAGACTTATTTGACTCCATACAAACAACAATTTCTTAAATCCTTTCCCTCATTTACCCATTTTTAAAATTTAAATCGATTCCTTGCTTACAGCTATACGTTTATCTAACAACAAAAAATTCTGCAAGTAATAGAAACTTATGAAAATATTACGCTTCCAGTAAGTTAGTCTTTGATGCTTTGTGTTTATTACATTTTTTACTTTCCCTTTCTTTTTGTTCTCTTTTATTTCTTTCTATTTCTTATTTTTACTTGTACTTCTTATCACTTTGTAACTGTATGTACTTGTATTCCAGTCTCTTACCGATTATTTCCTGGTTTATATTGTACATTTCTTCTTTAAAAATGAATAAATAAATAAAGATTTCATAAAGATTTTTTCATTTTATTAAATTTATATGTGATTACTATACAGTGCTATTTTATGTTTGATTATTCAACTTTAAGTATATTTGGTTATGTGCTTTTGTCAGTTGTATCAATAGTTGTTATAATTTGTTTTTAAATTATAGTCTAAATTATAGTTAACTATAAATTATAGTTATAGTCATTTATAATTTATAGCTTTATCCTGACTAGTCGACAAGACAACATTACAATTTTATATATATTAATTATTTCTTCAGCTTTATTATGTGCACTTGTATTAGTTTTTATATATTTATATTTTTCTTAATTGTTAGTTTTTTTCTTTTAATACTTTTTTAATTCAGTTTTTTTATTTTAATTTTAGTTTCAGTTTTAGCTAATTTTGTGAATTTTTGGTTAACATTTGTGTTAAGCATTCATTCATTTTTACTTTGTTTTAGTTTCTTTTTATTATGTTGACATTTCCATAAGTTACTTTTAGTCATTATACAGTACATACAGCATTAATGTTTCATAGATGTTCCATCATCACTCAGCTTACATATATATTTGTCCATAATTAACCACATACTTATTATGATCTGATTAAATTTAATTTTATTATCATTTTAAATAATAAAAAATTGAATGGAAGTAATATACAATACGCTATACAATATTTTGGTTAAAAAGTAACACATTGTAATGCATG
Organism: Danio albolineatus; assembly: GCA_903798035.1. Taxonomy (NCBI): domain Eukaryota; kingdom Metazoa; phylum Chordata; class Actinopteri; order Cypriniformes; family Danionidae; genus Danio; species Danio albolineatus. Next base: position 727,675 of record CAIGQQ010034560.1, on the reverse strand, counting down.
TGGGGGAAAAAGCTCTATTACACCCTTTCATCTCGTGATTTCTGTACATCTCCAGATTTTTATGTGTCTGGGCTTCTGATTCACCTTAATACAACTTCATATGCCATTCCATTCACCTCAAATTGTGTCCGTTCATCACTGGATGCGTTTCATGAGTGGCTGCACATTTATTCGTGATTTCCGCACAGCGAGTAGATTGGAACTTGCGTGTCTGAGAACATTACCTACTAACGGAATGAAAACTGCTCAAGAACTGCGTCCTGCTCGGTATTACATCCAGGCCTGTCGGAGGAGGTTTGATCAAGTGCAGGGGACACGTCCTCGGTGTAATGACATCTGTATGCACACAGCACACACACACGCACACACACACACACACACGCACACACACATAGGCTTTGCCAAAGGGACATTAGATTCCCTGTCTGGGCTCCCGCTGTTCAGAACCTGTGTTGTTCTTTTTCCCTCCTCGTTTTCTTGGGATTGAATGGATGAGGACAAGGGGCACTTTGAAGGAGGCTGGAATTGGCTGTGGTTTCGGTCGCAGTTGACAGATCACCGTCCCCAATGTGTGTCTCCTCGCCCTCTTCAATCCCACGAGCCCCTGCTGTAAAAACCAGAGAGCAGAGGTGGACTTTAAAGCGGACGCATTATGCTCCTATTCGTAAGCTGTCGAATAAAATGCATCTGTGAAGTTTGAAACTAAAATACATCGGAGATCATTTATTTTAGTTTCTTATATCTACCCTCATTTGGGTGTGAGAAAAAACATGCTTTTTTTGCATGTGTCACTTTAAATGCAAATGAGCTGCTCATTTCCAGAAGAGGGCGGGGCATTTATACACACCAGAAAATGACGTTTGCTGTTTGTCTAAACGATGTATTTAAAATGAGCTGAAACTGTATTTTAAGGTTTTTTTTGCGGACAACTTAATTGATTTCTGTTCACACAACTTGAATTTGTTAAAGCTAATAAGTTTAATTAAGGGTGTACTCACACTATGTACTGTTGCCTTGAACCGGGCCGAAGCACGCTTGTCCTCCCTCCTGTCTCCCCCTACGGCCCGCACACACATTACATGCGGGTCTGAGCACGCTTACGTCATCGATGCGCTGTTGAAGTGCTCTCACTCAGCACAGTGGAGATTTCTTTATATCATTATATGGTTTTAGTGGTTTGATATGCAGTCAAATATTTCGCCGAAGAGATCAGCCACTTTTGACGCTCATAAACAATCATAAAGTCCTCGTGCTGCAGTAATTAGGAGGTTTGCTGAAGGTGCAGCTGTCGTGCAGAGAGGGGTTTGTGTCTTTAATAATCTACGACAGTTTGCGTTCATTAAACAGTAAGAATGATTAATAAACCCATAGGAAACAGTGCCCAACAGTCACGTCTCCTCTTCAGTTTTGGGCTCAGGTGTGCTTTGCACTCACACTACAAGTGTACCGCACCAAAGCCCAAGTGAACCGTGCTCAGGCACACCTCTTCCAGCAGGGCCAGGGCCGGCCAACTGGACCATCCCTGAGCCCGATTCAGAACACTCAAACTTCTCAAACGATCCACGAAACGGGCCTGGGCACAGTTTGGATTGCATAGTGTGAGTACGCCGTAATTCCTTCATGTTGTCCCAACATAAATTGATTGTGTGGAACCCAGCATTTTTTACAGTGTATAATGTTATGGCATTTCAGAAACAGTAAAACTAGGGCTGGGCCGATAAGCATTATATTGAATCATGATAAAAATTGTCAACAATGATAAGCTCAGGACTTTTTTAACTCTATATTGATCTAAGAGCCAATCACACAGCAGAAATGTGCTAATTCACCCAAAAATGTCATATCTGTCTTAATGTAAACACGTAGGAATGTTTGTAGCCGCGAAATCACACATGAGCTGATGCACTGTTAGTTTACTACCATGAGGCCGTGCGCGTGCCAGCCAGTGATGTCAGCTTTAGTGAACAGGACTTGTAGAGGTTTGTTTATGCATATTAAATTATATTTTTAAACTTTTGTTGATGTGTAATGTAGCTGTGTGAACATAAACAACATCTCTAAATTTAAGATGATCAAAGTTCAATGCAAAGGGAGACATTGGTTTTTACAGAGTTGGCTTAGCAAAGCCTACAGCGAACAAAGTTTGGGGACTGCAAAAAACAGATCTGGGTTAATGATGTCATAAGCCCTTCAGGTTACGTGCATACACTTCTCGCAGTGAAGGGGCGTGGCCAGAGGCACTGAAATGTTGTAGCACAGAAAGCTAAAATGTTGCCCAAACACTGCTATTTCCACAGAGTTTGGTCTGTTTCTGTGTTTGGGCTTCCAAAAGACAATTTAACTTTAATTATGCTCCTGAGAATTATGAAAAAAGATACAGCTAGCATTTTGAGAGGTCATTTACCGTTACACTGACTGACAGTATTAACACAGCAGAGGCAAAGCATGTGCTAGTAGAGGTGTGACACTGCCATTATGTTAGCTGACCAATCAGAGCCTCTTGAGGGCTGGCTTTTGGAGGTACTAGACAGTGACAGTCGTTTTCATGTTAGCTGCGTAGCTGTATATAATTAAAGTAAGATATATGAAAAAATAACATAATTTTTTTTACAAATGAAGCATGAACATGTTGCTTTGCATTTTATAAACACAACCAAGCTTTAAAGATACACTCTGGACCACCCCTTTAACAAGCCAATTCAAAAATTAGCGTGCTGGAAACCAGCAAAGATGAAGTGACATACTTGTTTTGGATGGCATCATTCAGCTGACCTTCATTGGTAAAGCAGCCATGGACAAAATATATTTTCACCAAATATATAATACTTCACCAACATTCTCCCATACATTTCCTTCAGTGTTGCTTCAGTTTGTCCTCAATAGCTTGGATGTTCGTTGTTTCATCCAACAACAGAACATTTGTAATGTTTTTCTTGCGCAGACGTTGTCAATCTCTAGCTTCTATAACGTGTAAAAAGAAATGGCATCTGCTGCAGTGGTGTTATGGGTGGAAACGTGTAGATTCAGGGGTGGCATTATATGGATATAATACGATCATGTAAATAGGGGAACAAAATCTGCTCATTTTTTTCACAAGCTTACAGGAAAGGTGTTAACAAAACGTTACCGGGAAGCTCTTTTTTGAACATTTTCTGTGTTGATAGATGCACCAGACACAGAATAATAGCACTTAAAGTTGGCAGAAGTTTGATTTTCATGATATGTCCCTCCTTGACGCTAAAGTTGTGGTGTTTCCTGTCCTCCACATTAGCATCTGTCAGATAAGCAGAGGAAGATGAAGCTGAAGAAGCAGGTGACGGTCTGCGGAGGGGCCATCTTCTGTGTGGCCGTCTTCTCCCTCTACCTGATGTTGGACCGCGTCCAGCACGATCCCGCCAGGCGACAGAGCTCCGGGAACTTTCCGAGGGTATGTCGCCGATCGCTTTATGAAGTCTTTTTGTCCTGGATTACATTTTTTGCTGTGTGGGTCTGTTTGAATGCCTCCATTTATCAAAGCCTTCTGTGTATGTGTGTGTGTGCTTTTTTTTTAAAAGGCTTGCAAGTGTAAAGCAAGTGATATGAGCGTTTCTGGCTCAGGCTGGAGATAATTAACTAGTAAATTAGCTGGTAAATGACTCTGTGTGAGTGCTGTTTTTTCACAACCACAAACCGAAGGCTTTTTAAATGCAAAACCTAATTATTAGAAAAAAGTGCTGGTGTCCTTTTGAGAAATGGTGTGCGGGATGACACAGTCGATGTGTGTGTGTGAATTAGCACATTTTATGCATTTAAGATGTAAGCCTCAGGAGAAATAATGCACATTATGGAAATGTAGATGTTGTTTATATTCAAAGCTTGTACTGAATCTGAATTCTTCAATTAGATTGTCAGGGAGTTTTGCACCAGCAAACATTAATGACATTTGATGTTAGTAATGCTTGCTAAAGCAAGGGATTTGAAGAAACTACCAGTCGGGAGAATTATGTTTTAACATGTAACTCGTTCCTCACCTTTTCTAATGCGGATCAGAATGATGCTTCAAATCACGCAGCTTGTTGAAGAGAGGTGTTTTATTACTTTTCTTTGCCATCAGAATTGCGATCAGCCTGGGGGTTGATAAAATGGCAGAAAAAAATGTAATTATGGTGAAGAAGGAGGTCTGTACATATAAAAGATCAGAATCTCATCTCTTTTGAAACTCTCCGGAACGTCCTAGAGAAATATCTTAAATATACATTTACTAAATATATGCAAGTACATAAATGGGGCATGTTTGTGTTTACGTATGTGTTTTTGAGGAAATGTTGATTTAAAATATATATTCATATCTTACCAGTTACTGGACCTATAAACAATTATGTATGTGTAGGTAGGTAGAAAGATGGAAGGTTTGAATGAGATATATATGTATGAATATGGATGGATGGATGGATGGATCGATAGGTAGGTAGGTAGAAACATGGATGGATGCATTGATGAATATATACACTGCATCCGGAAAGTATTCATAGTGCTTCACTTTTTCCACATTTTTGTCATTGTGCCATTGTCCTGCTGGAAGATAAACCGTTGCCCCAGTCTGAGGTCAAGAGCACTCTGAAGCAGGTTTTCATTCAGGATGTCTCTGTACATTGCTGCATTCATCTTTCCCTCTATCCTGACTAGTCTTCCAGTTCCTGCTGCTGAAAAATATTCCCACATCATGATGCTGCCACCACCATGCTTCACTGTAGGGATGGTATGAGCCTGGTGATGAGCGGTGCCTGGTTTTCTCCCAACGTAACGCCTGGCATTCACTCCAAAGAGTTCAATTTCAGTCTCCTCAGACCAGAGAGTTTTGTTTCTTACGGTCTGAGAGTCCTTCAGACGCCTTTTGGCAAATTCCAGGCTTCTGTCTGGCCACTCTACCATACAGGCCTGATTGGTATATTGCTGCTCAGATGGTTGTCCTTCTGTGAGTTTCTCCTCTCTCCACAGAAGAACTCTAGAGCTCAGACAGAGTGACCATTGGGTTATTGATCACCTCCCTGACTAAGGCCCTTCTCCCCCGATCACTCAGCTTAGATTGTCGGCCAGCTCTAGGAAGAGTCCTGGTGGTTCCAATCATCTTCCACTTACGGATGATGGAGGCCGCTGTGGTCGTTTTAACTTTCAGAGCAGCAGAAATTTTTCTGTAACCTTCCCCAGCCTTGTGCCGCTACAGACAATTCCTTTGTCTTCTTGCCCGATTTGTGCTTTGACATGCACTGTTCACCCTGGGACCTTATATAGACAGGTGTATGCCTTTTCAAATCATGTCCAATCAACTGAATTTACCAGAGGTGAACTCCAATGAAGCTGCTGAAACCTCAAGAATGATCAGTGGAAACAGAATGTACCTGAGCTTAATTTAGAGCTTCAAGGCAAAGGCTGTGAATACTTACGGACGTGAATTTTCATTTTTAAAAAAAATTTGTATAAATTTGCAACAATTTCAAAAACTCTTCTTTCACATTGTCATGATGAGGGATTGTGTGTCCAATTTTGAGGAAATAAATTAAATTTAATTCATTTTGGAATAAGGCTGTAAAATTTAAAAAAATGTGGAAAAAGTGAAGCGCTGTGAATACTTTCCAGATGCTCAGTAGCTGATGGATGCACAGACAGACAGACATAGATAGAGAGAGAGGTAGGTATGTAGAAAGATGAATGTATGCATGGATGGATAGACTTAAAACTTTAAAACTTAATTTTCACAAACATTTTTTGACACCCACAGGAAGAGGATAAATACACACACACACACACACACACACACACACACACACACACACACACACACACACTGGAAAAAAAAACGTTTCTAAGATGATTCTTTGCATTTGCTAAATTTTAAGCTAAGTGGTTGTAAGCAATTTATTTGGGCTGAATATAAACAAGCAAATTAAGTTGAGCATTACTAAATTTCATTTGTTTGTTTAAATTAAACTCCTATAGATTGTTTGCAACAAATTTGCAAAAATCATCTTTTTTTTTCAGTGTACTAGAGATATAGGCGTCTCTGTCTGTATATCTATCTATCTATCCTTCCATCCATCCATCCATCCATACACACAGTTGAAGTCAGGATTATAAGCCCCCCTTTGATTTATTTATTTATTTTTAAAAATATTTCCCAAATGATCTTTAACAGAGCAAGGAAATTTTCACAGTATGTCTGATAATATTTTTTCTTCTGGAGAAAGTCTTTTTTGTTTTATTTCGGCTGGAATAAAAGCAGTTTAGATTTTTTAAAAGACCATTTTAAGGTCAAAATTATTAGCCCCTTTAAGCTAATTTTGTTTTTCAATAGTCTACAGAACAAACCGTCATTATACAATAACTTGCCCCTATGATAATTACCCTAACCTGCCTAGTTAACCTAATTAACCTAGTTGAGCCTTTAAATGTCACTTTAAGTTATATAGAAGTGTCTTGAAAAATATCTAGTTTTAAAAAATATTATCAAGGCAAAGATAAAATAAACCAGTTATTAAAACTATTATGTTTAGAAATGTGTCAAACTCTGCTCTCTGTTAAACAGAAATTGGGTAGAAAAATAAACAGGGGGGCTAATAATTCTGACTTCAACTGTATATATTTTAGAACATATTGCAGCTTCGATATTCCAGTTTATTTATGTTTTTTGAGTTTGAGGTCAGGAGGTATCTCTTAATCTATTACAACATTTACAAATTCTAAGTTCTTCTGGTGAGTTCTGTGACTTGTGTTGTCTTGAGTGTGTTGGTGTTCCAGTAGATGTGTACCCGGTCAGCTGTGCCTCCTCCTGGTCAGTCGTGTGATGCTAGACTGTGGTTGGTAGATAGATCACACCTCCGTCCCGCTCCTTGTTTTCAGAGCCAGATTTCGGTGTTGCAGAACCGCATCGAGCAGCTGGAGCAGCTCCTGGAGGAGAACCATCAGATCATCAGCCACATTAAAGACTCTGTGCTGGAGCTCACCGATACGGGCGCCATCTCTCCCAGCGGTCACCTGCCCTTCCGGAGCGCCAACGGCTCCTGGGTGCTGCCGTTTGATGGCCGGCCCACGTTTCTCTCCGTCAAGCCGCTAGACTGCCAGTTTGCTCTGGGCCGCAGGACCCAAACTGACCTGCAGGTGAGAGGGGGACAGTGTGAGGAATGACTTGATTTTAATGCGCTGTTTTCATGGGAGAGGATTGAAGTGCAGTTTTGGGATTCACTTGTTGTAGTTTTTAGAGTTTGTGATTTCTGGATAAAGTTGGCAAGAATCAGTATTCGCAGTTCTGTAATGATAATGATAATAATGTAGTCTCTTATGATAACACTGCATTTTGTTTTCTAGTAAGGTAAATGTCAAGCGGCTCTGGGAATTCTGTGTATAATTTACTATTTAAATCAACAAATATTTTCTTATTTTATAAATTATGATTGTGAAATTGGACATTATTATATGAAAAATAAGTTATTTTTGAGCTTATAATATAGAAATATTGCATAATGTTTTTTATATTATTATTATAATAATATATCATATTATTGTCTGGATTAGGTTTATGTATGCATGTGTTTATTTATTTATTGATTGATTTATTTTTATTGATTTATTTAATTTGTATTTATATTTATTCTTTTATGTGTATTGATTTATTAATTCATTTTTATAGGTTTATTTGTATTGATTTATTTATGTTTTTATTGATTTATTATATTTATTTTATTGATTAATTTATTTTTTATTGATTAATTTGTATTTATTTATTTGTTTTTTATTTTTTATTGTTTATTTATTTATTTATTTATATTTTTCATTGATTAGATTTTTTATTGATGTATTTGATTTATTTCTGCTTATTTATTTTTCTTATTGATTTATTTATTTGTATTGATTTATTTAATTTGCATGTATTTATTAATTTATATGCATTTATTTATTTATTTTTATTTTATAGATTTTTTAAAAATTTATTTTGACTCTTTTATTGTTTTATTTATAGATTTTTTTTTTTAATTAATTAATAATTTAATTTGTATGTAATTATTTATATGCATTGATTTATTAATTTATTTATATTTTTTTTCTAAATGTTTTTTTACAGTTTTTTTATTTGATTTTATTTCGATTATTTTTTATTTACTTATTTGTTTTTATTTTTATTGATTTATTTATTTAATTTATTCAATAATTAATTAATTCATAATCTAGCCCTAACTTATAATCAACATTTTATGTATTAGCCATTTTTTTTTATTTACCAGCTGATACGAAACACTACATTTTTTTTTACATCAGATTTAAATGACATTTGGCATAATACATAAATCTACTGAGGTATACCATCATACTATAGTAAATATTAAGTCATTTCAAAGCACGACCACAGGAAAAGCCCTCCCCCTGTATGAACAGTATTAGTCATTTCTTAGAAGAATGACCTTTAATAGCAGTTTTAAAATCCTCAGATATGTGGTATATTGCAATATTTTGAGCACATCAAAGAATATCTGTTCAAAACACCTCTAAGACCTGACATGTTGTGAACGGGTGCTTTTAGTCTCCATTGGGTGCTTCAGACTCACGCCTACACTAAATACAGTTCTTGTGTCATCTGTCAGTTATATCAAATTGCCAAGAGACCTGGAATTTATTAGAAACTCTCCTACTTTCTCAGTTTTATGAGAAATTATTGTATATAATCACATTTTTTCTGTTTCCAAGGCTTAAATAAATAAATGTTTACACTGGCCGACTGGCTGTCATCATCATAATCTCTGAATTGAATATTTGGCTGCAGATGCTGGATGTTTATTCCTTGCTGAACTTCGATAATGTGGACGGAGGAGTCTGGAAGCAAGGCTTTGAGATCACCTATGAGCCCAACGAGTGGGACGACGAGCCCCTGCAGGTGTTTGTGGTTCCGCATTCGCACAATGATCCAGGTAAGGATCCAACCTAAATTCACTGCAGTGAGCATCAAGCTGTCCTGTTGAAGAATTTATGAAGCGCTGAGTTCTCTCTATTCAGGGTTGGAAGCGATTTCACCTTATGCAGGGAAAATGGAGACTCAGTGGTTAGCACTGTCGCCTTACAGCAAGAAGGTTGCTGGTTCAAGTCCCAGCTGGACCAGTTGGCATTTCTGTGTGTATGTTCTCCCAGTGGTGGCGTGGGTTTCCTTCGGGTGCTCTGGTTTCCCACATAGTCCAAAGACATGCACTATAGGTGAATTGGATAAGCTAATGTGGCCGTAGTGTATGAGTGTGTGTGTGAATGTGAGAGTGTTTGGGTGTTTCCCAGTACTAGGTTGTTACTGGAAAGGCATCTGCTGTGTAAAAACATGTGCCTTAATAGTTGGCGGTTCATTCCACTGTTGTAACATCTGAAATAGAGACTAAGCTGAAGGAAAATGAATGAATGAGTAACACTCCCAAGGCTTCTTCATGATTTAGTCAGATGCTACAAACATTACTCCATATTGACGTCATGATAGCGTCACTGTTGATATTGAGTTTTGAGTACTCATTTTAATTTTCCAGGAACTATTTTGAGATGATTTGAGTTTTGTGACATGTTAATCTACTGGAAGTGGTCATCACAAGATGAGTTGACTGTTCAATGAACATGGTAAATATTCAGGTGGTTGTGGTGTTTAAATGGTACTCCATTAAACGGACCCCCTAATTTTTTGAGATTTAATGTATTTTTTTAATGACTGATTTCATGGCGGTAATTCCCAGAAATTTACAAACAGTTTTGCAATTAAAAAAAATTAATAATCAAAAATAAAAATAAATTAAATAATTTTTTAAAAAAAAATATAACTATTTAACTATTTATTCAAAACTCAATATATATATAAATAAAAAATCTCTCAGCAACACCCACACTCGTCACCGCTACCAAGCTGACCAATCACAGAGCTTGCGCTGCGTGTTGTTGCAACGTGTAGTTAAAGTTTTTAAGAGGTCGGCATTGGCGTCAGCCATAACTAGACCTATGCGACCACACGAAGGCTGCGCCAGGCCATACGCATGCACTTGATGCAGACTCATCAAACCAGGCATCTTTTTTTCCAGCCTTCTAATTAGGACTGAAACTATAAATCGACAAATGATGCTGCATCGATTCTTAAATGTTCAGAATGCATTTCAAATCTCTCTTGAATAGGCGTGGGACGATAACCGTTTTCAAGGTATACCGCGGTTTGGAAAAGTCAAGGTTTTCATACCGCCAAAATTTTCTGTAATACCATCCCTGAGGTATTATTTTATTCTTTTTGAATACTTTTATATCCAAAGACGCCTTTTTAAATTGTAAAGAAATCTGTGTTTTTGAAACTAATGAAGACAGAAAAAGTCAATGATTCATTGTAATTATTTGTTTACTCATTGTAAAAATTTGTTCAAATTTTGTCAAATATTATAAATCTTTCAAAAAATAAAATATATTGTGTTTAAAGGGGAAAAAGGTTTTGTTTTTTAGCCAGACATTTAAAAATAATATATTTTAGAGCAGTAATAACAATACAGTGATACCGTGAAACCGTGATATTTTTATCCAAGGTTATCATACCATCAGAATCTTGAATCATTTCTGAGCTTAGTACGTTTTACAAACAGCCACACTATGCCAATCCTTACACATACAACTTAAATGTGAGACAATCATTAATAAAGTTAACGACTTTACGAACATTTTTAATCGAAGATTGTAGACACATACTGCTTAAGGGGGCGAATAATATTGACCTTAAAATGATTTAAGAAGAATTAAAAACAGAATTAATCTAGCTGAAATAAAACAAATAATGCTATATCCAGAAGAAAAAATATTATAGGAAATACTGTGAAAATTTCCCTGCTCTCTTGAACATCACTTAGGAAATATTTAAAAGAAAAATCACAGGAGGGCGAATAATGTTGACTTCAGCTGTACATGCCTCAATGCTGGCAAGCGATTGGCTGTTTACATTGTGTTAACAAGCAGTTAAACCAGCGCACCTAATAAAGAGGCGGATGAGTGTATGCTGCTGTTGTCCTGCTATCTGATTTCCTGCTACCTGCATAATGCATTAAGTCTGTGGTCTTAAGCGTAACTATAGTTTTGTGATTACAGCTGGTCCTGTAACTGGCTCTGAAATCTCAAGTTTCAAAACAGAGCAAAGCATCGTAAAACAATGATGAAACAATCAATAACGTTTGCCATATGGTTTGCTGGTTAAAAGGCTGCTGGAGATCGTTTTCATTGAATTAAATAATTCAATTTCAGTCGGTTTCGCATGTAAGGCTATCATACAGCTTCAAGGAGAATGACTTTCAGTGCACGTTTTAGCAACAATGCTCCAATCATTCAACTGTTAATCTAAATTAACCTGTAATCACTTCCTATTGGTCATCGTTCATCTCTTGCGCATTAAACTGTTGTTGTTTTCATACGATCCTATTCGAAGATTTCAGTTTCAGACACAGACTATGAGAGATTTGAACACTATGAACAGCTTCTGTAACGTTTGGATTTTAGATGTTTGGTGTGCAGATTTATTAGCATTTTCTCCTTACAATGAAGTGGATCAAGTTATAGGTGACATCTTTCAAATAATTTTGTCAACTTTTAGGGCCGGGGCTTTTCATATTGTTATCTCCATTGCAGCAATCAGCAGTGTCTAGTCTAGAAGGGATACAGCTGTGGATCTGCACATTAATATAGCATAACTTTTGTGACACTGTGCAACAACAAATACTGTTTAGGGTTGAGTTAGGCGTTAATAAAATACAATTTAATGTGCACAGGGACATCAGAGACTTATTTTACATCTTGGCATAATGGGTCCTCTTTAGATACATGCTATAATTTTTTCATTTAATTTCATTCTTGATGCAGCAAGCATCCTCACCTAGCAGTGTGCATCAGAGAGTGCCGTACAGGTAAAGTGGGTCAGATGCTGCTGGGCTGGCGTTGTGCAGCGTCGGCGTAATTTGTGAAGTGTCGTAAGAAAAACACAATGAGTTTCAACATCGGCCACAGGACAGATGAGTTCCCAAATCTGCCTGCAGCGCCCCTGTGGTTGGCATTTTTTTGCAGAGCTATAAAACTCCAGAGACTTTAACTCAGTGACCCGATTCTCTGTTGTTTTATTGGGGTCAGTGCCGTGTCACTGGTGTATGCGCTTTTAATGCTCATTACGTAATGCTGATCATATTCCCTGTATGTTTCTCAACTTTAAATGTCTTTCTGCCATTCTCAGGGTCATTGTCGACGTGTTGTTCCTGCGCTGATATTTTCGCGTGCCCCAGCAGAGCCTCTGAATAATGAACAGATGGTGTTATTTTGAACAGGTTGTTCTTCAGAGAATAAAACGGCTCTGCTCCTTCTAAACTTTTCAGTGTTTTATCAAAAGGGTGTTTGTTTTAAGCACAGATACTGTGGATGGTCGTTGTGTGGTGGCAGAACTTGCTGAAATCTGTTCGGTTTTAACAATGCGCTTCTTTTATTGACAGGATGGATCAAAACGTTTGACAAGTACTACAACGACCAGACCCAGCACATCTTAAACAACATGGTGGTGAAGATGGCAGAAGATCCTCGCCGGAAGTTCATCTGGTCGGAAATATCGTACTTCGCCAAATGGTGGGAAAGCGCAGATGTGCATAAACAAGAAGTCATGCGCAAGTGAGTACGGTTTTTAACCTAGTCTGTGTGGTTTGCAGATTCATTAGCATTTTAAATTGTAGAAAAAGATTATTTGAAAGATGTTGGATATAACTTGTCAACTTTTAGGGGCGGGGCTTTTCCTATTGTTACCTTTATTGGCTATGGATTGTATTTACAGTGTGGGGTAAAGTCCAGAAGGGATACAGCTGCGGATACGCACATCAATAGAGTATAATTTCTGTGACAGTGTACAACAAAAATTAACTATTTAGCTGGGGGTTGACGTTAATAAAATACAATTTAATGTGTCATTTAATAAATAATATGAATACTAATTTATATAATTATTGTTTTAACATTTATTGTCAGGCGTTGGGGTTGATGTTAAAGTCCACATGAACCAGAAGCTGCGACTTTTTTTTTTTTTTTTTTTTGTATTGTGAGACTGAGTTCCTAGTAAAACAGAGTATTTAATGATACAGTGGGCATGGCTTGTTTTACACTGCGAGCTGATTGGATGTAGTAAAGTAGACGTTTCATTCAGAAAGGTCAGGAAAAGGGTTTTTAGAAGAGTTATTACAACCTAACGACAAGTTAATGCAACCTTTGTCAAAACTGATCATTGAAGGGGCGTGGTTAAACATGTTAGCCACGCCCAATACCTTAGACATACGACGAACATTTGACTGAAAACAAACAAGAAGTAAATTTTATATTTCAATTAAAGCTAATTTTGTTTTCTTAATGACATGCACAGATCAATTGTTCACCACAAAACTAGCAGTGTGAGCTAAAAAAAAATCATAGGGTTAGTTAGGATTTCAGGTTTACTTTAAAATAAAAATAAAATAAAACAGCTGCAGGTGTATCTCTTCTAGCAACAACCGCAGTGTAGCCAATCGCAGACAATACCTGTTGATCTCTTGACAGCTGCCGCCAATCAGAAGTGTTAAAAAAATTCAAAACCCTAGTTCTGTATGCTCTATTGTAGAGACTTTGGAGTGTTTACCATAGTAATGCAGGTGTGAACTTGGTGTGACTGATCTTTCATATTTATTCCTTTTGTGCGTATATTAAGTGAGGGTAGGGTGTAGAGTTTCATTCATGCCATTTTCAGACAATAATTTTTTTTCCTGCAGCTGTGTATATATAATAAGTGAAAATATAAGGTCCTATCATACACTTGGTGCAATAAGGCACAAGACGTGTACACTGATTTGTTGCCATTTTCAGACCAGCGCTAATGTATTTTCACGTTTTGCACCATGTTGTTTAAATGGCAAATCCATTTTCTTTACTTTGTATATATAATATATTCAAGTGAAAAATGATTTTTAAGGCGATATAATAACTCACAGTAGTACTACTGTTCTTACAATATTTCAAATTAAATAAATACAGCCTTTGTGAGCATAAAAGCTAGTGCAGGGCTGTTCAATTGGCGGCCCGCAGGCCGAACCCGGCCCTGAGGCAATTTGTTCTGGCCCTCCTGTTAGTGACCAAGACATCAGAAATAATATTAGTTCAGTCAAAAAACGGCCGCTGAAGTTATGAAGTGACGTGCGTCTGTTCAATACAGCATGAGCTGCAGTTGAAGGCTGCGCAGAGCGTGAGTCACCTGACATTAAGCGAGTGGAGCGGGCAGCCGAAAACATTTGGAAGTGTTTGTGTACAACGCACTGATATCGTAGCCAGGGATGCAATGATTCGCCGATTTTGCTGCGCTTTAATTCATCACGGTTAACTAATCGTAAAGGCTTCTTAATTGCGCTTTTCTGTTGCAGGGAACGAAACTGCTGCAATTAAACAAAGTTATACCACCTGTGCGTTAGTTTAAAGTTCCGAGCTTGTATGCCGAGGCCAATACGCACGCACACTGGATTAACTATAGCGGCGGGCCGTTTAATATCACGCAGTAGAAAACATCTCATGATGTAGCGGTGAGGTTGTGCGTGGCTTTCAGTGCACTGTAAACGAAAGATATGTTAGACAAATTATTAATAAAATGATTGTGTATGCACACTCTCAGAAATAAAGGTACAGGAGCTGTCACTGGGGCAGTACCTTTTCAAAAGGTACATATTTGTACCCAAAGAATTCACAGTGGTACCTCAAAGGTCTATATTAGTGCCCAAATGTATAAAAAGTACCTTTTGAGGTACCATTATAGACCCTTCAGGTACAAATATATCTTGAAAAAGTACTGCCCCAGTGACAGCTCCTTATTTCTGAGAGTGTATGAACGCAGATGATAACAACAGTTAATCTAAATACTTAGGCCTACCTAATATGAAGCTAAAATTTACATTAGACGTGATAACCGTGAAACCATGATTATTCTTCAGACTATAATCGTACAACCAAAATCTATGATTGTTGCATCCATAATTGTTCTGCAGTTCAAAACATATGAATGTGTTTAAACGTAGAAGAAGCCTGCTTTAGCAATGCACTGCTTTTGTTGTGCTTTAAAATGCAACATTTGAATGTTTGTAAAGAAAAAAAAAAAGCCACATTGTACAATGCACTGATATTATGTAGTTTTAAAATACAACATATTAACATTTTAATGTAGAAAAAGCCAACGTGGGTGTCTTAAGGAGCAAAAATACAACATATGCAGTTATGTCCTCACTCATATTGCAAGTCATACCTCTCCGGCCCTTTGTTTGGGATGCTTTTCATGAACTGGCCCCCATGACAAACTAATTGAATAGCCCTGAGCTAGTGTATCTGTATCAAAACCAGTGTTCTGCCACAAATTAAGCCCTGCCCACAACTTTTTTTACAATCCATTCATTTGAAAAAAAACAATAAAGATGAAAACCGTTTTTCTGCAATATTGTTTTGTTTCTGCGCTCTTCTCCGTTTGTGTTTCGATTGATACCCTCTCTCCATCAGTTGATCTTCTTAACTCAATAATCCACTCAAGGTTAATTAGCCCATCTGAGAGATGCTCCTTAAATAGCCTGATCTAATGTCTGGGATTTTCCTCACCTCGTCTTGCGATATGTGGCGAATCCTCTTCTAAACCCATTCCTCTTTCAGGCTAATCCTCAGCGGACAGCTTGAGATGGTGACCGGAGGCTGGGTGATGACGGACGAAGCCAACGCTCACTATTTCGCCATGATCGATCAGCTCATTGAAGGCCATCAGTGGCTGGAGAGAAATCTGGGTATGAGGGTTTTCGGGCTGCTGTGGTTTTAGCATGTGGATGAAGCTTTTGTATTACAGTTTGTCTCAATTGATATGGTCAATTCTTGAACTTCGCCATACAGTAAAGTTGTGCTAAAGCAATTGCGAAAAGCTCTAAATTGGCTTTTGGTTAGTAATGTTGAATGGGTGTGTGTTGTGTAGGTGTGACCCCTCGCTCAGGATGGGCTGTTGATCCGTTTGGGCACAGCGCCACCATGCCTTACCTGCTGAAACGGGCCAACATAAGCAGCATGTTGATCCAGAGGGTCCATTACTCCATCAAGAAGCACTTCGCCGCCACACGCAGCCTTGAGTTCATGTGGAGACAGGCCTGGGGTAAAAGAGCACAAAACAAAGTGAAACAACATGACATCACAGTTAAATATTTATATTGTTATACAAGTGTGTTATTTCTCAGTTCACTAAATGTGTAATAAAGCATCTCCACGCGTTTCATAATGAAGCAATTCCAGCGTTATTGATGTGACATCTGCAGTAAAACCCTCAAAACATAGTAAAGCATTTATTAATTTATTTAATTATTTAACCAGGAATGTCCCATTGAGAAACAATATCTCCTCTATCAGGACGTCCTGGTCAAGACAGTCAGCATAGGAGTCACAAAAAATAAAAAAGTACATGTCACAACACACAGACACACACAAAAATAGTATAAACCATAGTCAATTGTTAAAACATGCAGTGTTCTAAATGGACAGTCTTTAAACTATTTTAAAGGGCACCTATTTTACCCATTTCAGATTTAAGATAGTCTTTTGTGTCTCCAGAATGTGTCTGTAAAGCTTCAGCTCAGAACACCCATCAGATTCTTTATTATACCTTTGTGTGTATTGGAAATTTGAGCTGTTTTGACTTTGTAGCTGTTTTGGTGCCTGTGCCTTTAATGCAAATGAGCTGCTTCTCCCACCTTTCCGTGCTTGTCAAGACATCGCTCACTGTTGCTTTGATGGGTGTAGCTTCACCTGCTGTTTAATACATATTAACCCTCTTTAACATTATTAAATGTAGATGCTGAATCACGTGTTTAGTTCTAAAGTTCAATTTCGAGGTCTGAGGTGAACTATCTGCTGCTGCTTTCTGTATATGGCGATTAAAAGTCATGTAAAATGGCATTCAAACTCACATTGGTAGCATTTAACACTGAATAAAGCACATGAGGTGTACCTGAGGCGATCATTGTCAGTTTTCTGTTGTTCAGCTGTGAGAAATAGAAGCTGTTTCTAATATGTCAATTCGAGGTGTTGGTTAGGACAAAGTGATTTTAATATGGAGAATATTCCTTCTATCGTGTGCCGTTGCTTTTATTTAGAACACTGTTTAAATCACTCGCTCCTGTCCTCAATCTGGCAACCTGCACTTCTGTTTGTTTTGATTCAATACCTAGTTCAACCACTGGGTGTCAAACTTAAATCCTGCTCCTTTAAGTTTTTACTGGTCAAGAAATACAACTCACAACAGCTGCTAGACATTTTTAAAGCAAATTAATTTTCCTAATTAGGGAAAAAAAAAACTAAAAACAGTAACACGATTCCTCATGATAAAACCGGGCCATTAGAAATAATCTTTAACCTTTAACCCTGTATAAGTCTAAACAAATCTAAAAATAATAGCATCATGGCAGTGTGTTTTGCATGAGCAAAGCAAAAAAATATGCCACAACTTACTTAATAAGTCTAATAGAGCAGAATAGAGCATTTGCAATCATTAATTACATGTGGTAAGAGCTTTAAATGTCTAATGAAGGTTTGAGAAAACACAAACCCTTGGCATCTGCTTTTGAAGACCGTGCCAAAGTCTCCTGCCAGCTCGTCTCAAAGTTTATTAATGAGATTTTCTTTATTTGCAGATATCGAGTCGAGCACAGACATGTTCTGCCACATGATGCCGTTTTACAGCTATGATGTGCCTCACACGTGCGGCCCAGACCCCAAAATCTGCTGCCAGTTTGATTTCAAGAGGCTGCCGGGCAGTCGAGTCAACTGCCCGTGGAAGGTGCCGCCCAGAGCAATCAATGATGCCAATGTGGCCGAGAGGTGAGGACATTTTGCATGAATCTTTAATGTGACTTGGGAACAAAGAGTTATCTCGGGGAACTATTTGTTCATTCGCAATGCATTTTGATTAGACATTCGAAGGACGACGAAATCTGCAGCTAAAGAAAACTGCAGATTTTTTTTGTCTATTCATTTACTTATGCGAGTCGGAATTATTAGCCCCCTGTATATTTCCCCTCACCCCCAAATGGTCCAAATTTTCTGAAGTCTCCCGTATTTTGGATCTCTCTCCAGCCACCCTCCCCTTTTGTTATTTCTCCGGGAAAATTCTCGGAAGTCCACTCCCAAATTTGATTTCATAAAATTACCTTTAAATTTAAAATCATTTTGACCCATACAATATATTTTTGTGTGTTTGGGAATTAAAAGTTACATTTTATTATACACTCACCAGCCACTTTGTTAGGTACATCCTACTAGTACTGGGTTGGAGTCCCTTTTGCCTTCAGAACTCCCTTAATCCTTGTTAACTAAAATCCCAGTAGATCAGCAGTTTCTGAAAAACTCAGATCAGCCCGCCTGGCACCATCAACCATGCCATGTTCAAAGTCACTTTAATAACCTTTCTTCCTCATTCTGATGCTGTTTAAACTGCAGCAGATCGTCTTGACCTTGTCTACATGCCTAATTGCATTGACTTGCTGTCATGTGATTGCTGATTTGAAATTCACTTCAATGTGAAGCTGCTTTGGCACAATCTACATTGTAAAAGCGCTATACAAATAAAGGTCAGTTGAATTGAATTGAATTGAAATTTGCGTTAACGAGCAGTCGAACAGGTGTACCTAATATAGTGGCCGGTGAGTGTATTTATGTATAAATGTATATTAATGGAACACAATTTTTACTTAATATTCAAATTATTTTTTTTGCCATAAAAGAAGAACTCTATAATTTTGACCTATACAATATAGTTTTGTGTGTTTGGGTATTAAAGCATATCATTTGATTTCTATTCTGTCGAAATGAACAAAATGACTACACAAAGATTTGTTCATTTTGCTGAATGAGCCTGAAAGGTCGGCGTCAGTAAAACGATCTGACCTTCCCATCACCAGCGCGGCTGTTTCACTGATTAATACAAAAGCAGGGAATTAATTAGATCGGGGTGAGTTTAGCCAAAGAGTGAATGCAGGTTAATATCATGTGTTCGCCAACAGAATTCATTTGTCCGTCACCCAGCTGGCGCCAGCTGTATTTATATGGGTTGCGCTTGAACTGGGCTCGAACCCAAATCCAGCGCTGAAGAAAACCCAGGATATTAACAAGCTTGTAGCAATTAGTTTGCACCTGTCATTACACTTCTGAGGTCTTTCAGGTTTACTGGAATAGGCAGAGGGTTTTATGGGCGCACGTTTAGCTTCATGACTCATTTCCTTTGCCGATGTTTAAACATGCTTTCTTTCTTTTTGGTGTGACTGGTTGAAACTGAGCTACTGAAAGGAAAACTAGGACATTTTATTGAGCACATTCATTACTACGATCATCACATGATCCTTCAGAAGACATTCTAATATGTTGATCTGCTGTTCAAGAAATCATTTATTACTATAAAGGTTTAAAACATTTATAAAATAAATATGCATGTGTGTGATCAGTTTTTCATGCTGCAGTAGTTCATCAGTATGCAAAGTATATTCAACGCTGCTTTTTTACGACTTTACAGATCATTTATTCCTTTATTTATTTATTTTTTATTTTTGATATTTTACAATTTCTATTATTATTATTATCATTAATATTATTATTATTATATATTTTATATTACATCACGATTAGATCATGATAATCACAATAAAATAAAATAATTCAAAATAAAGGTTTGTTTTGACTTAATATGTGTTTGTGCTGTGTATATTATGTATATAAATACACACGCATGTATATAATAATATAAATTAATATATAAATGATAAATAAAGTTACATATCTATGTAATAATTGATTTTATGTGTATATGTATATATGTGAATAAATTAAAAAAAAAAAAAAAAAATAATAAAAATAAATAAAAGAGCTAATAATATTGTCCTTAAAAATTAATACTGCTTTTATCCCAGCCAAACTAAATTAAATAAGAAAAAAAGGAAATACTGTGAAAATGTCCTTGCTCTGTTAAAGGGCCATGAAACCCCCCTCTTTCTGTTCAAATATGCCTCTGAATTTCTTTTTAAAAATGCTTCATGATGGGCGTGGACCACTGCGGACAGTGAGAGGACTGGGTGTGGCTGGCAGAGCAGGGGAAAAAGAGTGGAGCGAACAACTGTTGTCAGTTGGCTCACAAAATGAGACACAAACCGTGAGGAGACACATGATTTTATAGTTTATAAAGTTAAAATGCAAAGAAATAAACAGTAATTGAATGTCCTGCTACATTTGTTATTCTTAATTTCATATTCTTAATTTCATAACCACAGTTTGCTCCATCATTATAAAGATACCCTTGTAAACACGATGCTGTAAATGAGAAGGACTTCTCTCCTCCTCAATCCCGGGGTTTGAATGCAGACACAGTAGATAGCAGTGCAGTAGGTCTCTTGCCCTGTCTATTCCAACTATTATCCCTGACGGATCCTGGAGGATTTTAAACATAGGTGAACACAGCTGCACGGGTATAGGCGATGTGTCTGAATGGTAACGAACTCAACTGATAAAAGACAAACTATGCCATTCTCCAATTCACGTACAGCTCTCCCGACAAAAATACTTGCTGCAAAACAACAGCTTTGCTGTATCAGCCCTGACAGCGTCACAGGAAAAAACATGCAACAAACCCTGTGGATCATAGAAACAAACACATATGACCCGTGATGTGAGCGACCCCGATCTCACCCAGTCATTGGGTCTCACAGCTTGGCAGGTCTGCTATGCCTTTGAAAAGCACGTGCTCTCATGAATAATTAAGAAGCAGGGTCTTCTCATAGGATAAGACAACTCCTCTATAAATTAATACTGAAAAACTGACACGTCATCACTCCACTAGCAGATTCACTCTTTTGATCCGCCCCAAAAATTATTTTAAACCCGGAAGATGAAATTAGCTGACAAAAGCTCAAAATCATCCAGTTTCCCCCATTAGTTAAAGCTGACAGGTGCTAATGTTGTCTTTAACTAATGCTCAACACAAACAAATCTGTTAAAATCACAAAAAAAGTATTCCAGGGTGTCTTAAACCTTTAAACATCTTTTTGGGAAGGTTTGTGAAAGAATACAAATTTTACAGGAGGGCTAATAATTGAGCCTTCAACTGTATATTAGTCAAAAAGAACCCAAATGCCTTATAAAAGCACTTGCTGAATACAAATGTTACTTTAATTTCTGAATGTTTTCAGTTGATTCATAGCCTTAATAAAAGCCCAAGATTTACTTTTATATTTGACATTCTTCTGTTTCAGAGCTGGCGTTCTGCTCGATCAATATCGGAAAAAATCCAAGCTGTTCCGGAGCAAAGTGTTGCTGGTTCCTTTGGGGGACGACTTTCGCTATGATAAAGCATTAGAGTGGGACCAGCAGTACTTGAACTACCAGAAACTGTTCGATTACATGAACTCCCATCCAGAAATGCATGTGAAGGTACGTTTATAGCCTAACAGTACAAAGTACAACCAATCTCTGTGTTTGTCAGAAAAATAATGCAATTAGGTGTAGATTTATCGATTAAAGGCACAGTATGTCATTTTCGCCACTAGAGGGCACATATTCACAACAAACAAAGGCGTATTTTCATGATGTAGAATGTTGAATCATGGGAGTTGTAGTCTTTATTACATCCTATGGGAGTAGTAATAGAACTAGAACTATAAAAATAAATACCTTATAGGCTTCTGTTATAATGCTGCTCTGTGCACAGTAATAAAATGCACAACATATTAAAGCAGCTTTGGGTATTTCACTGTTTTCAATGAAACAAAATGGAAATCGAGAGTTTGTGAGATTATTAGCATGAAAACATTTTAAATGTGTGTAAAAAAACATTCTTCGAATCATGTGGGACAATCTAAATACACAAGTCAGCAAAATATATTATGCTGTTTTAGTCTTTTATATCAGTGTTTTCCAACCCTGTTCCTGGAGGAACACCAACAGTACATATTTTGGATGTCTCTGACCCATTCACTTCAGGTTTTAGAGTTTCTTCTTATGTTCTGTTGGGTTTATTCAGGTGTGTTTTAATGGAAAGAGGTTGAAAATGTGTACTGTTGGTGTGCCTTCAGGAACAGGGTTGGGAAACACTGCTTTATAAGACATTTTAATGAAAAAAGTCTTACATATTGTGCCTTTAAATATTTGCTAATGCATCTCCACCATAGCACTTGTTTTTGAGTTTTTAACAAGTGCAGAAACATGTGAAGATTTCTGCCAAGTAACTCTCTGTGCTCTCAGGCTCAGTTTGCGACGTTGTCAGACTACTTTGATGCAGTGTACAAGGCTAATGGAGTGACTTCGGGGGCGAGACCACCCGATTACCCTGTGCTGAGCGGAGACTTCTTCGCATATGCAGACAGAGAGGACCATTACTGGAGCGGATACTACACCTCACGACCCTTCTACAAAAACCTGGACCGTATTTTAGAGTCTCACCTACGGTCAGTCAGTCAAATGTCAAGCTTTAGCCTCAAACTGTGAATATATATATATATATATATATATATATATATAAATATAATATTGTTTCACATTTAAAATTTTATTTGCAAAAACATATTCATTTACAGTCAGAATTATTAGCGGCCCTGTATATCTCCCCAATCCCCCGTTAGCGCGATGCTAAACTACGCTGATTGGACCGATTGCACTGACGAATCCTCTGTTGTAAGCGTGTAGATTTCAGAAGCACTCCTCAGAGGCAACACAGCATAAGGCTGGGCTATAATGCTGAGGCATTTTTGCAAAAATAAACCTCAACCACTTTCTCTTCACAGTCTCTGGTTCATCTGGACACTTCCAATAATATCCAGCTGACCACAGTGCTCTTCTCTGTGTTGCCAGATGTAGCTGACTGATTCCAGTCCAAACCCTGTCCAAAAGGTTTTTACCTGCACACTCAAATTCAAAACCGCCCAATCTGGCAAACTTTGCTCGCTGCTGTTATTTGTGGGCGGGGTTGGGGGTTTCGAATTTCCCGGGGCTGCGTGCGCACAAATGGGCGGAGCTTATGTTTTTTGTTCACGTCATGCCGAAACGGCTAAATACTCGTAAGCACAGCGATTCATTTGAAGAACTATGAGTCGACTCTTTTATAGATGAATCAATAGTTTTAAACACTGCACTTTCAGATTTAAGCCTCAGCTGGATATTTCACTCCACTTAGAGCTGTGCTACACACTGGATGCAAGCTTATTTTCAAAAACCCATAATAGGGGCTCTTTAAGTGACACATTTTATTATTATTATTATTATTATTATTATCACCATCATCATCATCATCATCATCCTTTTACACTTTTTTTTGTATCCGGCCAATGTAACCAAACATCAGCGATTGATTAAAGCCCTGCTCACACTGTGAGAATTCAGCCATGATTTTGTCATCTAAGATTCCTTAAATCCTAGGCTAAAATCTTTTAACTTTTTAAGTCTTTAAGTTTTTTTTTTACATGCATAAAACAAAAGCATGATAGCTGAAAATGGATCAGATAACAATGGCTTCATCTGATTTAGCAAGTGAACTCTTCCTTCAAACTGGGCTAAAAAAGATTCGTACATGGCCACTTGCCTATTTTTACACGTACACCGCACTGTGGATTACATATAATCTGATGTTTAATCAAAATTTGTGAATTGATTTGCATATTAAATCTATAAAATTATATATTTTCTCATATTCTGCATTACAATGTTTTGATGCCTAAATTCATTTGTATCAATTAAACTGATTTTTAGTATTATCTTTAATGTAGTCAAAGTGAATGTAATTAAACTTAAAGTAATATTTAATTCACTTTTAAAAATGATTGTAGACTTTTGTCATCAACTATTTAATGGATTGGAGCTCTAACATGAAAGCTAATCTGATTAAAACAGTGTTGGCCAGAAGTGTATTAAAATGTCATTTCAACGCATTAAATATTAACGCTTTTCACAGAAATCAAACTACAAATGGTTCATTTATAACCGCCTCTGTAAATCAGGCTTGGATTGAAGAGCATTTTTACACCGAGCTGCTATTTGACACTTCGTTAACAACTCAACAAGTAGCTTTCAGTCAGAAAATGTTGCTAACAAGGTTTCGCGGAAGCCTTTTAATTTTTAATTGGCAGCACATTTAAAACGGCCATCGAGGTACCCGAATTGAATCCATTATTTTAGCATGTTTGGAAACGGTCTCGTTTTATTTGCCAGAGATTCAATTATGCTTTGAATAAAGGCTTGTTCTCTGCGGGATTACTGAGGGACTATTAAAATAGTTGTTCTCCGAGTTTTTCTCCTGAATTAAGCACGAGGCATCAGCTAATTACTGTCATTACTTAGTGTTTAATTCTATTATGCTTGGCTTCTTAGCTTGTTAAGTTGTTGTGGTTTGGTTCGGTGTCATGCTAACTGGATGCTTTTTTGTGTTTTTCTGCAGAGGGGCAGAAATCCTCTATAGTTTGGCGGTGGCTCATGCAAGACACGCGGGCATTGAAGGACGGTATCCGGTTTCAGATTACTCTCTCCTGACTGATGCCAGGCGAAACGTTGGGCTTTTCCAGCATCATGATGCCATCACAGGCACTGCCAAAGAGGCTGTCGTCATCGACTACGGGAACAGGTCTCTGAATAGACTTTTGCAAATGTTATGTGCATTTAAAAAAGGGATAACCGGTAGCTAGCTCTCTGTAACTCTCACATGGTCATCCACTGAAGCTAAGCAGGGCTGTGCCCGGTCAGTACCTGGATGGGAGACCACATGGGAAAGCTAGGTTGCTGTTGGAAGATGTGTTGGTGAGACTAGCAGGGAGCGCTCAACATGCGACCTATGTGGGGATTAATGCCCCAGTTTATTGATAGTGACTCTATACAGCTCAGTGAGCTCTGTCTTTCGGAAAAGATGTTAAACCGAGGTCCTAAAACAATCACACAATGTCCTTCGAAAAAGAGTAGGGGTTTAACCCCAGCCAAATTTGGCCTCTGTCCATGTTGGCCTCCTAACTATCCCCTTATTATAATTGGCTTCATCACTCTGTCTCCTTTCCACCAATTGCTAGCGCAATATGGCTGCTGTTGCATCATCCAGGTGGATGCTGCACACTGGTAGTGGATGAGATTCCCCCCCAAAAAATGTGTAAAGCACTTTAAGTCTCCAGAAAAGCGCTATATATAACTATAAGGAATTATTATTATTATTATTATTATTATTATTATTATTATTATTATTATTGTAGAAGTTTCTGTTAAATTAATTCAGTTCAAGTTTATTTGTATAGCAGTGATTTTTCACAATTGTTTTAAAGGAGTTTTACAAAAGCTGCACATTATTGCATTACAATCAAACTCAATCAATCAATACAATTAAAAGTTACAATTATGAGTTACCATAACGTTAACTAATTAACTAGTAACTAATAGCTTTCACAGTTACAGATATTATCTACAAACATAGTTAACCTTAAGTTATATAGTATCTAGGTGATGTCTATTTGAATTACTACCCTAAACCCGTCCCTTACAGAAATATCACACATGGATTTGCATGTGGTCACATTTAAAATGGGGGTGGGACTGGAATTACGGGAGTTTTTCGGGAGAAATAAGAAAACGGGAAGGTGGCGGGAGATGGGTGTGAAATCCTGGAGACTTCAACGGTAGTGTTGGCAGGTATGTGGCCACATGAAATTCATGGGACTTTTCTACAAGGGATCCAAGAAGTAGATTACTTTTGTTTCTCCAGAAAAACAGTTTTTTTTTTCTCCAGAGCAGATTTTTAGCTGAAACAGTTTTTTGTAAGTGAATTGCTACTGACACTTTGAGAGTCAAATAAAACAACAATCAAAAACAGGCAAAACTGAAGTTGGTCACACTGTACATTAAGGTACAACTTTTGCTATTAATAAAGCATTGATTATGGCTTTTGCCTCAATGAACTAATATGCTGCTTTTTTAGTAATTCTTACAGATCGGTGATGTAAAATAAGATTATACTTTAGAATAGGGGTGCTCAAACCTGTTACTGAAGAGCCACCCTCCTGCAGATTTCAGTTGCAACCCATATCAAACACACCTGCCTGTAATTATCAAGTGCTGTTCAGGTCCTAATTAATTGGTTCAGGTGTGTTTGATCAGGGATCAACTGAAATCTGCAGGAGGGTGGCTCTCCAGGAACAGGGTTAAGCACCCCTGCCTTAGAAGTACTAATAATCAGTCGATATCTTAATAACAGACAGGTAATAAGACTAGTTAATACTGAGAATTGGTACTTTAGTTTAAAAGGGACCTCTTATGGCCCTTTTTACAAGTCTTTGACATCCCTAGAGTGCGTATGTGAAGTTTAATTGTGGGATTTTGGTGACTGTCGCTTTAAATTCAATTGAGATTGTGCTCTTTTCAATAGAGGGTGGAGCTACAAATGCCTGTGTGTCAGTATAGTGGCAGATTCAAAAACAAGACTAACGTCCTATGCATTTGAGGTAGAGATCATTGCTAATGGGTGGGGCTTTCCCCCTCTGATGACACGTATAAAGGGAGAATGTCAGTCAAAGTGTTTCAGCAGACACAAGTGTCAAGTGTGATTATAAAAAATAAAATGAATACATATTTGCCATTTTCCCAGTGTTGGGTTGCGGCTGGAAGGGCATCGTTGCGTAAAACAAATGCTGTATAAGCTGGCGGATCATTCTGCTGTGGCAACCCCGGATTAATAAAGGGACTAAGTCTACAAGTGAATGAATGAATGAATGAATATTTGCCATTAGAAGGTGGTTATATTCACAGATCGTTGCCACACAACTCTGTTGAAACCCCTTATAAATTAATTTATGCATGATAGATCCCATTTAGGCAACACGGTGGCACAGTAGGTATTGCTGTCGCCTCACAGCAAGAAGGTCGCTGGTTCGAGCCTCTGCTGGGTCAGTTGGCATTTCTGTGTGTGTATGGATGTTTACCAGAGATGGGTTACAGCTGAAAGGGCATCTGCTGCGTAAAAAACATATGCTGGATAAGTCGGCGATTCTTTCCGCTGTGGCGACCCCAGATTAATAAAGGGACTAAGCTGAAAAGAAAATGAATGAATGAATTTCCCATTTAAATAACAATTCACACTATTACCTATTGGACTATTTCTTGCCTATTATTAAGAATGTTTATTAGTATTTATAAGGAATTATTTTTTGTTCTACATCCCTAATCCTACCCAAAGACTACCTTAAAAACTATTAATAAGCAACTAATTAGTAGATAATTGAGCAGACGTCTTAGCTAATGGTTTGCCCATTTATGCCCAACTTCAAAAGAAGAAATGTAAAAACTAATGGTTTGTTAATAGCGAGAACTGTACCGTGATATAAAGTGAGACCATAGCAGATGTAAAATCCAGTAATTATTATCTCACCGTGGTGTTGTTTTAATGCTAAATGCCCATTTATGCTGAACTTCAAAAGAAGAAATGTAAAAATGTTAGCATGGTGGCTAGTTCCCATAATTAAGCAGAAGTCTTAGCTAATGGTTTGCTAATAGTAAGAATTGTACCTTAATATAAAGTGAGACCATAACAGATGTAAAATCCAGTAATTTGTTACCTCACCGTAGTGGTGTTCCAATGCAAAATGCCCATTAATGCCAAACTTCAAAAGAAGAAATGTAAAAATGTTAGCATGGTGGCTAGTTCCCATAATTGAGCAGACGTCTTAGCTAATGGTTTGTTAATAGGGAGAATTGTACCTTAATATAAAGTGAGACTATAGCAGATATAAAATCCAGTAAATATTACCTCAGTGTAGTGTTGTTCCAATGCTAAATGCCCATTTATGCCCAACTTTAAAAGAAGAAATGTAAAAACGTTAGCATGGTGGCTAGTTCCTATTGTGAAAGTTTCTTATAATAGCTGAATTTTCAATTTGGGTTGACCTAGCCCTTGGATTAACTAAGTGGAGGATGTTCAGCTAATGAAGGCAGTCTCTTAGGCCGTTATGTATGAAATATCATTTCCAATAAGTGAGCGTTTTTCCAGTTTGGATTGATGACTTCTTGATTAATCTCCTCGTCTACCCACAGGCTGTTGCGTTCTCTGGTGGGTCTGAAACGAGTGATCATTAATGCAGCGCACTTCCTGATAATAAAGAATAAAGACATTTATCGCTTCTACCAGACGGAGCCCTTCTTGGAGACGGTGAGGAGCAGCAGGTTTTTTCTCTAAAGTCAGCCAGTGTGTTTAATGCTCTGACCTGTAACTTCTGTCTTGATGACTGTAGGATGATAGACGCGCCACACAAGACTCTCTCCCGCAGCGTACGCTTATCGAGCTGGAATCTTCTCCAAGGTGAGATGCCATCTTTAATGGAAGTTGAAAGGAGTAATTTTTTTAGTGTGCAGCAAGTAGAACTGCACAACATATCGAACAATTAAAAATCGTTATTGCAATAATAGTGTGTGTAATATTCATATCGCAGAGAAGTGCAATAAATAATTTTATGTGCCATGCATTTGTGTGCTCCATACATTGGTTGTTTATCTGTTTATTATGGTATGATATATATTATGGTGTATATATATATATTGGGACAATGTTATCTGAGAACTTCCTGACCCCAGAGCTATACACGCTGTGTAAACAGATTATTGAAAGTTAAAAGCATGTTTTTGCTACTTTTGTACTATTTGTCTTAAGTAAAATCACTGTGCATTGAGACAATCCCCTTTTCCTTTTCTTCGATGCGTTCAATAACTGCTTTCTTATTGTATGTAGTTTCAAATGAAATTATTACTCTAGTCATTACTGGTTTTATTACTACTACTACTACTACTACTTTATTTTAAATATAATTGTTTATTATTATTATTATTATTATTATTATTATTATATTAGACTGATTTCTGAAGGATCATGTGACTGAAGACTGAAATAATGAAGCTGAAAATTCATCATTAAAATCACTGGAATAAATTAATATAATTTATAAACTACTTTTGAACAACATTTCACAATTTTACAATTTGTCCTGTATGTTTGATTAAATAAAGGAGCTTAAAAATAAGGTTTTAAAAAAAGCTTATTTTATAACGTACACACACACACACACACACACACACACACACACACACACACACACACACACACACACACACATATATATATATATATAATTGCTGATAAAACATTGTTTTTAAAAATTAAAATATAATGTAAGATATACAACAACATTATAGCTTATTTTCCCAGTATTGTGCAGCTCTAGCAGCAAAGATTATTATAGTTGTGCATTTGTTTTCTTCTTCTTTTTTATTTTAATGCTTTTTTCAATGTATAATTTTAGGTTTAGTTTGTTTCATGATTTTTTGTTAGTTTTGGTTTATTTATTTATTTTTTATATTAAATTTTATATTCAGTTTCAGTCCGTCTAGTTTCAGTGTAGACCAGAGCAAAGTTTAGTGTTTGCACAGCTTACATTAAATCTTGTGCAAACCTCTTGAATGAAATAATTTTTTGAACAAACACTGAACCTAAACCCACAAATGCAACTTAAATGTATGATTATGAAGAATTCACACAAACATCTTCATATAAAAGATAAGTTTGTTTATATGCAGTTAAACATGCCTAGTTTATTTATTTTTTTATCAGCTGAAAAAAGATAGAACAGATGTTTTATGTACATAAGCATGCGCCTGACTGATGTATTTGGCAATAAAAGTGCCATCATGGGTATTATTTTCCATCATAATGCTTAAATATAATCATTTACTTTTGCTACTTAATTATATTTCAGTTCATTTTTCAGTAACTGTTGTTGGTTTCATTTATTGTGAAATTTTCAAATTTTATTTTTGTTAACAATTTTTATTTATTTCTTTTTTTTTAACCAAGAGTTTTAGTCTTTGATTTAGTTTTCATTTATTAAAGTAACCTTGGTGTGCAGATGTGATTTCCTCTCGTATTCCTCTTCTTCAGGTATTTGGTGCTGTTTAACCCGGTGGAGCAGGAGCGCCTGTGTGTGGTCACCGTCCTGGTGAATTCGGCAAGAGTGAGGGTGCTTACAGAAGATGGACAAACGCTACCGGTGCAGCTCAGCGCGCAGTGGATGTCCGCTGTGGAGATGAGTGGAGAGGTTTATCAGGTGTGTGTGTACAGTCTGTCTGAAAACATGATCTGTTTTTCTAAGTCTGACTGCCAGGCGGTGATGTTAAATAGAGGTGTAAATGGGGTCAAAAATGCATTCAAATATATTGGCGAAGGTGAGTTTGTGCGGTTGGCTCAGGGGTTGGCAGGACACAATTTCAAATAAAAAATGTAAATTTTGCTCTCACGATATGTTAAGGGTGTCTCGGAGCAACGCACAGCAGGTAAATAAAGTATTAAACACATAATGACTTTAACTGGTAAATTTAGGAGCTGTAGACATGAAATTGTAGCACATTTCTGTAAAAACCTTAACAATCCACAAATAGAACAAACACACAAATAAAACAAAATAAATGTCAAGAAATATGATATTTTTAATAACAATGGAATGACACAAGGAAGACTTTCTGAGAAATCTTGATGGTTCTGTGGTTCTCGTCTACAAACGCTGATCTTTAGTTCTTATTTTCTATTGGATTCAGGTCAGGGGATTGGCTGGGCCATCCTACTAGCTTTTTATTTCCTTTACTGAAACAATAGTTTTTCTTTAACTATGGTCATTGTCTTGCTGGAATGTCCACCCTAGTCTTCATATTCATCATTTGTTAATATAAACCATGACTAAAGCAGCTAATGAGAGATTTCACAGCTGCTGTCTGGGCTTTCTATGCACTTTTACGCCTTCCTTCCTTCATGTGTTCAATAATTTTCCTTGTGTCGTTTCATTTTATTGCACACAGCTTGGTTTCAAAACTATTACGTTTTGTTTACTTTGTATATGTGCGATTACTTTGGCTGTTACTGACATCTGGTGAAAATTTCGAGTCAACTGCAGCTTTAGAAATATTTTTTCGTAAGAATAATTGTGACATTTTCATTACATATCCTGCTGTAAATTAAATAAATTAGAATATAAATTGAGAATATTTTACCCGCTGTATAGGAATGAGAATTATTTCAACTTTAAAAAGACAAGATGGCTCAGACCCAAAGATAAAAACTATGCTCAAAAGGTTGCTGCTTGTTTAAACTACTTATTTAAAATTGAGTTGAAACAACACAATTCTTTTTTTTTTTGGAGGCAACTTAATGTTTCTATATTTATACTTAATTTTAAGTATAAGATTATACTTAATCTATACTTTTTCTCATTTTAATCTGTTTTTATTATTTGTTTTTATTTTCTTATACTTCAATTTTATTTCTGTTTATGTAAAGCACTTTGAATTGCCTCTGTGTATGAAATGTGCTCTATAAACTTGCCTTGCCTATATTCAATCAAATTTTATATAAAAAAAAAAAAACGATTAAGTCAACTTAATCTATTTGTGTTAGGACAACATGAAGGCATTTTTATAGTATACACTCAAAATTGAGTCTCAGAAATTAATTTATCAAATTATTATTTTTTTTTTGGCCACAGCTCTACTGTACACAATTGATGCATTTTAAAACGATCATCAACAATTTTTTGATCAATGATTAATTATTGTTAATCCTAGTCTTGACTAACACAAAAAGGGATAAAAGACAAATTTGAATGCATGTTAGTACCGGCTCTTCTCTCTGTCCAGGCTTCTTTCATGGCACGTTTGCCAGCTCTGGGATTGGCCGTCTTCCACCTGTACGACTCTGCTGATTCGCCCATGACTCTGCGCTCCGATACGCTGCTCAGGGTTCCAGGACGGGGTCAGAGCATTCGGGGTTTGGACCCTCTGCCTGTGCGCTCGCAGACGGTTGACGGCCAGCCGTTCTACATCCAGAGCCAGTCACTCACTCTGGGCTTCTCTGGAGCCACAGGCCTGCTGGAGGTGAGAGCATTTCAGTGTGTCGCTGCTGAATTTAAACATACAGGAAGTGAAGTGAGAAATTAACCAGGGTTCAGGGTAAAATTATACAAAAAAATGTGAACTCATTTGCATAATTCCTGAAGTGATTTGATTGCTAAAACAACTTGGATTGCATATGCAAACAATTCAGTCAAGCAGAACTCCTTTGGTGAAATAGGGATGTGGAATAATTGATTGTCTGTATTGAAAATGTTTAAGGACATCAATAATAAGTCGTCACTAGTTTATACAGAATAAAACCAAAATTGATTTACTTAAATATAATTATTTATGTCGTATACAATACAAAATAAAAAATATATAACTCCTCATTTACCCTGTTTTCATTTAACTTTCCTTTGCGGTCATTCAAACTTTCAAGCACTGAAAATACATTTAAATTCCTTACTAAATAAACAATAACTAATATAAACCTTTTTTTAGCAATGCTATTATTTCAAATATATATTATTTGATGATTCATTAAAATTATTAGTAAATGTTTTATTTGTAATAAATTTTTTTGCAAAATAGTATGTTTTTTTTTAACATTAACCCTTTGACTGCTGCTCTACCAAAGGGTTTTCAATTCAATTCATCTTTATTTGTATAGCGCTTTTACAATGTAGATTCACATGGAAGCAAAGCAGCTTCACATAGAAGGTTATGGTAAATGACCATGTTTTTACTGTTTAAAATAAAGACTGTTAAAGTAATTTAAAGAATGTTAAATAAGGGATTACACACACGGCACTGCTCGTTTACAAAGAAAATGAAACAAACATAATCCTGCTGCACTACTACACTTGATTTAAGTTTTATTGTTAAAACAAAAACAAAAGCAAAAGAAGAATGTTAAATGAGAATCGTAAATATTTTATGGTATACTTCAAGAACTAAAGGGGATTTCGTGTTCAAAAATGTTTTATTTTGAATATGTTTTTTTTAAATAAATTGCTCTTACACTTCATATTTTCATATTTTTTATAGTATACGTATTAATTACGGTACTTTTACCATAAACCGATACATAAGCCATTTGGTAGAGGCTGTTATTTTAGAAATTATGGGATGTGTTGAACCAAAATCCATTGAGAGTGTTAACTGGTGACATTAGGAGTTAAGAAATGCAATCCAAACATTTTTTTTTCTTGGTGCGGAAGTTGAAGGGTTAAGAAACTTTTTGTATCAAATTGTAGTTTTAGCAACTATTTTTAGCAATATTTAGCTAAATCATAAAATGAATATTCATTTTTTACAGTGTATTTTGACGTTTTGATGCCTAAATTCATTATTTCAGTCCTAAAGCAGTTCATTTTTAAGTTATTTAGATCAGTGTTTCTCAACCATGTTCCTGAAGCACCTCCTTTGCCTGTCACACCCATGGACCCTTTTTACAAGCCTGTTATGACGCGTTTAATGTTCACCAGCATCTTAAATCCTTGAAAGTTTTTAATATTTAAAAAAATATATATATTGTATGAACATTTATGTATGTAGTATATCATCTTTGCTTCAAATTACAAAAAACGAATTACCGCTTGGTAATTCCTCTATGGGACAGGACAGTAAATTTGACGTCATTCTCACCTCTGGCTGCCGTCATCAGTCTTACACAATTTATTTTTCTTATTCTAAAAGTCTTTATAACATCATCGTGGAGTTTTTCTTTCATTATTTGAGCAAATAAGATTGTAAAAATATTTGTTGTACTCTCCCACTCACTGCGCTCTAAGTTTACCCAACTATGACTACTTCCGCTACTGAGAAACCCTAAAATGTGAAAAGGCTCTATTACAGGTCTCCGCTAATGAGCTGATGATCTGAATCAGGTGTGTTTGGCTAAGAAGACATGAGCTGTGTCCCAAATCGCATACTTATGCACTATTTTACGCCATTTTGAAGTATAAATAGTGTAAGTAGTGCGTTTACACTGAAAACTCTAACAATAATAAGTGAACTTTAATTACCCGGATGATGCACTCATTCCACCGGTAATATGAAGTGTGTAATGATGGACACTTCACGCACTCAATGACAGCAGCTTTGCGCATGCAGCGGAAGGGGCGGAGCTATCGTGTTCATGTTGGATAACTTTATTAATTTTGGACTGTGAAAGCAAAATTCTCCTGCGAGAGTGATTATAGCGCCTCCCGATGGTGAACGCGGTTATACTCAAGACAGGTATTATTTGGTATTTTGGTCATTTATTTCATGAATCAAACGTCATCTGGGAAACGGTTTGAACCTCCGCTTAGTAAAAAAGCCATTAGTGTTCCATTTGGGACAACACTACATACATATACTATGCTGTCGAGTGTGTAATTGCATAAGTACATAGTGTATAGTGTGTCATTTGGGACGCAGCTATGGAAAATGTGCAGAGCTGGTGGTCCTCTAGGAACGTGGTTGAGAAACACTGATCATCATATTGCATTTTGATATCAGCTGTAACACAATTCATTATCATTTTCAGCCTTGTAGTACTAGCAAGTAGTAACAGCAGGAAAAAAACACTCTAAACATCATCTCCACTATTGCATGTGTATAATAAAAAGGATGTTTCCAAGTTATGACACCAGCAGTTTATTTTTACATCCAGTCATCTGGCTGTGTATTTTTGTATTTGTTACCAGATGAAATGAACATGTTTTTTTTGTAGCACATATGCGTTTATGCGAGTCAGCAGATGAGTCTACAGTGATTAATTCTCCTTCTTTTCTCCATCAGAGCATTCGACGGAAAGACGATCCCCAGGAGGTTAGGGTACAGATTCAGTTCCTCACATACGGTACGCGACCCTCCAAGGACAAGAGCGGGGCCTATCTGTTCCTGCCGGACGGAAACGCCAAGGTAGCGTCCGCTTGTCTTGCCTGGCAATTCATCAAACAACGTGAAGCGAATTAAAGCCTCGCAATGTGAGGTTCTGAACACGATTTAGTCATCTGCTAGTAATTTTAAAAACAATTTTAAATGATTCATGAAACTCTAGGCTAAAACAAATCTGTATTTGATCGCAGGTTTGACGTTCACCAACAGCCGATTAATGACTATTGAGATCAAATTCGTCCTCCAATAAAATTCTGACAGTGGCTGAAGTTTTCAGACACTTTCCTGTAATCTACCTACAACCGCCGTCGAACCAAGAATCCATTAAAGCATAAAAATTAAGATGCAAAATGCATGACGGCTTCAAACAAAATTGATAATAAAACAAAGTATTTTAATTATGAAAACCTATTATAGTACCGTCAATTCTGGTGTTTTGTTTTCTTCTTTATGTTTGTGGTTCTGTGGAGAAATATAAGCTGGCTTAAGAGGACAGACAAAAAACATTTTCATCTCAGGAAGTCCATTAAGATCAGGTCCCCATTATCGGTTCAGAGCAAAGAGCGTGTCTTTATGGAAATGTTATATTGATATTTGGGATTAAGTTGAACAACTGAAATAATACCTTTTGATTTTTCCAAGCTGTCGTAAAATACTCTACAAACGTAAATCTGTCGCCTTCCACTCTCACTACTGAGCTAGAGACGTTTATTTTTATTGTTTTATCTAGTGAGTTTTATCTAGTAGAATAAAGCAAAAGACCCTTTGAAACATCTAATGGCTTTGCGAAATCGTCGACAAATGCCTGAAATCACAGACAAACCGGTGCTTGTTCTTGCGAGTAACAATCACACAGTGTGAACTACTAAAGACATGATCTGATAGAATCACAAATGAGTCGCTGACACCCGTCAGATATTTGGCATGCTAAATAACTGGAGCTGTTAGTGATTCAAATCATGCCGTGTGAAATGTGTTCTGATTGGAAAATAACATCGGCGATTACCTACAGCCAATGAGAGAGCAGTATCTGCAGGTCAGCGGGAGGTTGGGGAGTAGTTATAAGGGCTTCTTTTTGGTCTATTTGGACCCAAGAAAAGAAGGAAGAACTGGTGGAAATTTGGCAGGAGCACCCGTGTCTCTTTGACGTGTCATCTGAACAACACAACCGCGTCGACAAACAAAAATGTTTAAGAGAAATCGCTAATTCCCTTCAAAACCCAGGTGAGCAAAATAAGTCTATTTTCTACCGCACTAATGGATTCTTTCTTATGTTGTTAATAACAAAAGATATACCTCGCGTTGCTCCTATGTCACTTTTCGCGTGTGTGTGAGGCCAAAGTTGTCTGTGATTCTTCCTATTGTATGTCATGCAGTGTGAAACCCCCTGTCATCGATCTCTCTTGCAGTGTAAACGCAGCAGCGACAGAACACTACCCCAGATAGTCAAGCAGTGTGAAAACATCTGTGACACGACGACTTTAAAAATTGTGTAATCTGAATTGCATAAGGGGGTTTTAGACACTCCGCTCTGTCATAGTTAATAAAGTGGGAAAACACTTTATTTTGATGGTCAATATGAGGATTAGTAGACTGTCTACTTAATATATGTTGATACTGACATTCAACAGACATTTAACTGACTATAAGAAACTTTACAAGTACATGTCAACTTACACCAACCCTAACCCCAACCTAACAGTCTACTTATAATCTAATGAGAATTAGTTGTAATGTAACTTAAATTCAACAAACGGACCATCAAAATAAAGTGTGACCAATAATGCACCTTAGCTGTTAAAAGTTCACTGTAAACCACAGCTTATTGCTTTGAGTAATGCAGGGAAAAATAGTGTTTATCAGATGCAACAGTATCATGACAGGTCTGAAAAGGAAGCAGCGTGGAGAGAAATAAAAATATAAATATTAGATGTAGCTCTAAAACATGGGATTGGTTTAAAATTCAGATATAATACATATGACTTTTACTGACTTTCATTTAAGTTTGATGTACTGTAAAACTCTGAGCAAGTCTTATTAAAGGATACAGCATTGCATAAAGCAGTGTTTCCCAACCCTGTTCCTGAAGGCACACTAACACTACACGTTTTCAACCTCTTCATAATCAAACACATGAATGTACTCATCAGACCATAAGAAAAGACTCCAAAACCTGAAGTGAACGGGTCGGATAAGGGAAACATCCAAAATACGTACTGTTGGTGTGCCTCCAGGTTGGGGAAACACTGGCATAGAGTACGATGCAGTGTTCTTCGCATTTTAGTTTCTGAATTTCTAGCTACCATAATGGCTGTAAGTGCATGTAGAGAACAAAACACATCCTCAGGACATATAAAAGAATACAATTATAATAATAATATTTAAAAAAATCTATAGTAATAAAGGGACAATAAGA
Organism: Danio albolineatus; assembly: GCA_903798035.1. Lineage (NCBI taxonomy): Eukaryota > Metazoa > Chordata > Actinopteri > Cypriniformes > Danionidae > Danio > Danio albolineatus. Next base: position 690,429 of record CAIGQQ010034560.1, on the reverse strand, counting down.
TGGAGAAAGGAGTGACTTTGATCATAACAATATGGCTCATTATTAAAGAATTAAAATCATGACAGGAGTCCGTCTCCTTAGGAAAATAGTCGCAATGAATATTTTATTTATTCCATTTCATACATTTCTTGAATGTATGTGTCTATTTCTGACACTTCTTAACTGTCTAACAACTATGACCATTTTCCAGCTTTACAGCGGGGGGGATCGTCAAACAGTCTGAGCAGCTATAGCAATATTAAAAATGCAGCTTAACACCTTCTTTCTGCTCGTTCACAGCCGTATTCGCAGAGAGAAGCCCCTATAGTGCGTGTGGTTGAAGGTCCTCTGTTCGCGGAGGTTGTGGCACATTATCAGCACTTCCAGCAGACGGTCCGCATTCATAATGTTCCAGGTACTCCATCTGTCCTGCTTGCAGACATGTGTGAGGACATCCTGGCCTGTCTGATCATTTATTCCTGACGTGTCGCTCTGTCGTTCAGGGGTTGACGGTCTTTCTTTGGACATCACCACTGTGGTGGACATCAGAGATCAGAATAACAAAGAGCTGGCCATGAGGTTCGTCACCGACATCCAGAGCGGAGATACTTTCTACACGGATCTCAACGGTTTTCAGGTGAATCCGCATGACTACAGTAGAAACTGTTGATGTGCTAACATTGAGCTGCGGGTTTGTTCATCAGAGCCTTTACAATAATCTGAAGGGAGAGTTCAGCCAAAAATGCTTGTATGCATTTGCTTGTAGTTTGCTATCCCTGAGGCCATCTGAGATGTAGGTAAGTGTCTTTAAGGGCCGTGTGGAAACAGGGATTTTCTATTGTTCTAACCTGTCAGTGAGGGCTTGAGAGATCGCCATCGCCGTGTGAGAACAGGTGAATTCTTGTGAATGAATGAAGTCCACTGCGCAGTGAGACTAGCATACTAGTAGGGCTTCCATCTGAAGACCAAATATCAGTGGTGAAGCTCATCGCGGAGTCGTTATGAAGCAGCTTGTGAACGTGTACATCTCCGGTAAGCAGACGTCGTCAAAATAACGCCAACTTAGTAAAGTGTAGCGAGCCTCAAGAATGTCTTACCAGTCGCTGAAATCCAGTGTCTTCCGCTACGGAGAATGGCTGGTCGTCAAGCGTAATAAATTCCATTATTTTTGGAGTAATTTCACACGCTTTTGTGCTGTCAGATTTAAATTTTCGGGTGCTGTCAAATAGACGGCGTCATGCTAGCCTTTGTTTGGCATTTAACTGCTTTAGCTTTGAGGAACTCTTCATGTTCCTTCGCATGTCTGCATTTAAGGTGTGTAATCAAATTAGTTGTGTTAAAATGTGTAACAAAATTTTACCTGTGCATAGCTTAAAAATTGCTTGACAGGATAGATCGCCACAGATCATCAGATGTTTTTAAACAATCTTATATCAATCTTATATTTTAAACAAGCTTATATCGACCTATACCGATTGTTTATATATATATATATATATATATAAAAAACACACCCCTCTTACCGTTAGTTTGCTATGAGCGAATGATTCTCAAAAACAAAACCCCGTCCCCTACCCAATACTCTATTGGAAGTACATCAACATACTGAAATACAAGTCTCAGCAACTTCCGGTTCATGCTGACTTTAAAGAGTCAATCTTGATACATAAAATGCAAGTCAACAACTATCGACACTAAAAACAAAACTTAACTCACTGTTAAGTTGATTTTGTGTTTGACATATCATTTTAAATATAAGGGTTAGGGTTAGGGTAGAGATTGTCATTTCAAATCTAATGTAACCCAGTTTGTTTGTTTGTTTTTAGTGTAAAAAGCTAACTGAATTTAAATGTTTCAATTAAAAGTTGTAAATTAATCAGATTAAGATTGAGTAATGTTTTCTATTTACTTTTAAGTCTTCTAAAATAAATTAAGAAATTACCCATGGCAATTTTAATGTAATATACAGTAGCTTGATATTTACCTTCGGTCCATGACTCTCAATGATATTTGGCTTTTAGCCCTGTATTTGAAAAAGTTTGGGCACCCCTGGTTTAGATATTCAATTGAGTCATGTGACCATAGTGTTCAAATGAACACCAGACACACCTTGAACACATGACCCTTATGAAGGCAAGTGTTGCTGATACGTGTAGGTGCTGTTTTATAGAATAGCCATGTTAATAAAGGCTTTTTAATTCTTTCACTCACTTTTCAAGTGTCTTGGACTTCAGATTTTATCGTTTAAAATTATTGTCATTTGGAATTTGTTTAATTTAAGAAAATTTGTTGTGGTTGACAATGAATTATTACACCAAATATAGATTTATGAAGTTAAAACACTGTTATTCTGTTGTCTAAAAATTAATTTAAGAATGTCTGAAGACATAAAATAACCACAAATGTGATGTTAAGGCAACTCAAAATTGACAACTATGGCTCCTGACAGTGCTAGGTTTACGAAACTGGACATTAAATGGTTAATCTTCTTGCACAGTACTGTTATTTTGTTTCATAAGGCCTTAATATATCATCAGGAGCCTTGGGTATTAATTTAGTTTAGCCTGTAAGTGTTTATTTGACTCTCAAAAAGGCGGTAGTGTTTGACTTGTGTCTTATAAAACACCAGAGACACATTTCGTGCTAAAAATCTTCTCTAGTCTCCAAAGATGACCTGAGGGTGAGTAAATTACAGTGAATTTGTATTTGATTTGGTTGAACTCTCTCTTCAGCAAGCACACGGAGCAGAAGTTGATGATGATTTGTTCTACTGTGGCTCCACACTACTCATCTGCCAGATAATCAAGCTAATGCTGCATGCCTTTTTTGCTCATCAGATTCAGCCTCGGCGGTACTTCCAGAAACTTCCACTACAGGCCAATTTCTACCCCATGCCCAGCACAGCATACATCCAGGATAGCCAGTACCGGCTCACGCTCCACACGGCACAGGCTTTGGGGGTCACCAGTCTGGCCAGTGGTGAGTAGGGCTCCGTGCAGTGGATGATAACAAATAAGTCAAATTCTGAAATAACAGTACTCGATTTTTGTGTAGTAGTAGTAGTAGTTGTTGTAATAGTAATTGTAGTAGTTGTAGTTGTAGTAGTTGTTGTTGTTGTAGTAGTACCTGAAGTATTTGTAATTTCTTACATTTATATAGCTTTGTAGTAGAAGTCGTAGTAGTTGTTGTTGTTGTAGTAGTAGTAGTAGTTGTTGTTGTTGTAGTAGTTGTTGTAGTAGTAGTAGTAGTAGTAGTAGTAGTTGTCGTTGTTGTTGTAGTTGTAGTAGTAGTAGTTGTTGTTGTCGTTGTAGTAGTAGTAGTTGTTGTTGTAGTAGTACTTAAAAGTATTTGTAATTCCTTACATTTATATAGCTTTGTAGTAGTAGTAGAAGTCGTCGTAGTAGTTGTTGTTGTAGTAGTTGTTGTTGTTGTAGTGGTAGTTGTAGTAGTAGTAGTTGTAGTTGAAGTAGTTGTTGTAGTAGTAGTTGAAGTAGTTGTTGTAGTAGTAGTAGTTGTTGT
>CAIGQQ010034560.1:536665-666202 GCA_903798035.1 Danio albolineatus | reverse complement strand
ATCCACTGTGTAAAACATGCTGGATAAGTTGGTGGTTCATTCCACTGCGGCGACCCCAGATTAATAAAGGGACTAAGCTGAAAGAAAATGAATGGCTGTAGTGTATGTGTATGAAAGCGAGAGTGTATGGATGTTTCCCAGTACTGGATTGCAGCTGGAAAGGTATCCACTGTGTAAAACATGCTGAATAAGTTGGTGGTTCATTCCACTGTGGCGACCCCAGATTAATAAAGAGACTAAGCTGAAGGAAAATGAATGAACGAAAGGCTGTAGTGTATGTGTATGAAAGTGAGCGTGTATGGATGTTTCCCAGTAATGGGTTGCAGCTGGAAGGGCATCCACTGTGTAAAACATGCTGGATAAGTTGGCGGTTCATTCCGCTGTGGAGACCCCTGGTGAATATAGTGACTAAGCCTAAGGAAAATGAATGAACGAATGGCTGTAGAGTATGTGTATGAAAGTGAGAGTGTATGGGTGTTTCCCAGTACTGGGTTGCAGCTGGAAGGGCATCCACTGTGTAAAACATGCTGGAATAGTTGGCGGTTCATTCTGCTGTGGAGACCCCTGGTGAATATAGTGACTAAGCCTAAGGAAAATGAATGAACAGTGTAATATGGTTATCGTTTTTAGTGTGAACGGCCATTTAAAATTCACAAATAAGCCCATTTTTGAGTACAAATGTGTGTGTTGTTTTTGAAAATGGCAGCATGAACATTATTCTAAACATCTTATACGCTCCACAGAAATACAGATCTCCTTGCAAAAAGATCAAAGCATTTTTTGAGGGAGCGAATAAACGACGGGCTTATTAAGGAATTAAGCTGAATTGAAAAGCAGCTCATCTGATAGTCTCATTGAAGTGTTGAATAAACATACTCACACCAGCTCCCGTATATATTTCACTTCAGATGCTTCGGTTCAAACAAACCAGCACCACCTACTCCTTCTGAATGCCAGCCGATCTTTTTTTATTATAATTCTTTTTTCTTGTAAGCTTTCTTTTTCTCAGAGAACGACAAACACATTACATCACCCCAAATTCAGCCTATAGGATCATTTCAAAAGAACAGAAACAGTTGAGGAAAATAATTCAGAATCTAGGATAGACAAGTAATGTGTTGATGTCATTGTATTTTCTTATTTATTTGAATTGTTTCACATTATTACTATTGCTATTAAGTTATTATTGTTACCAGGGGAATAGCGGATATATATATATATATAAGTTTTATTATTATTATGAAATTATTATTTTCAATAAATAACAGAAATGAATCCTAAACTGGAAAAAGATGTAAAGACACAACTGGAGTGATGCTAAAATCATTTAGAAAATCTTTGGTGGGAATAATAGTTTCATTAGAATTAAATTCTACAGACAACTCTATGGAATGCAAAAAAGAGGTCTTACAGAATAATCTGTTGTCTATAGACTTGACACATGGCTAAGATTTCTCACCATTTATCGTCTCCTCCGGTTGCTACACCCGATTGTTACCTTTATTCCTATTCATACATCACGGTTTCTGTCATCATAGAATGTTACTTTTATCATCACCAACCTTAGTATTATTATCAATATTATTATTTTTAATTAAATATAGTTGAAGTCAAAATAATTCGTCCTACTGTGAATTTTTGTGTTCTTTTTCCCAATACAGTGCTACCCACAGGTTTGAAATATACTTGCAGGGGTAGCTGGATTGTGTGACGTCCCAGCCTATGGGCTGTGAGTGCTTGTGGCATTTCAGTCTATTTGCTGTGTGTGTGGTGTCCCAGCCTATCAGCAGTGAGTGCGTGTGTTTTAGTTGCAAGTTGGAGGTGGCGTGTTTGGGACACAGGTGCCGCTCGTTGGGACATAGATATAAAATCATGCTTGGTGCGCTCATGGAGGCGCGCTGGGTTTTCTAAGCGATCATCTCGGCATGGAGTTTGGTTAAGCTGCGTTGACCGTCCCTTTTGGGCCCTGACTCTTCTTTTTGTTTCTTTTATATTATTTATGTTATTGTTATGTTAAAATAAATATTATTTTTGCTCGTGATGGTTGCGTCTGGTCCTCTATTTTTGTTGCAGCTTAAGAGCCGGCTGTAACAAAAAGGAGGACCAGACGCAAAGAGGTCCGGGGTTCAGATCCCGGACGAGCCCCCATTTGTTACAGCCGTCTGAATTCGCAAATTGTATTTATGTATTTTTGAATTGCGTCTTGAATACATGAATTGTAAAAATGTATTTTTTTAACCGTGTCTTGAATTTACGAACTGGATTTATGTATTTTTTAATCATGTTTTGAATTTATGAAGTGGATTTTGTAAATGTAAATTGCATTGTGGATGTATGAATTATATTTTGTAATTTTTTTTTCCATTTATGCAGGGTTCAACACTAAGGGTTTTTTCTACTGGCCCGATTGGACCAGTGGTTCATATTTTTGCCTGCCCTGCCAAAAATTTTCACTGGCCCCACCAAAAAAAGTTAATTGCTATTTCTTAGCCACATATTTTAAATAATGTGTCAAAAACAATTTCTAAAAATGTTAAAAAAAACTAAAAACAAAACCAGTCTGACTTAAGAAGGACAGCAAAACATCACAAAAAGAACATTTTCTTTAGCCTCATAATTTGATGTTGTCGTCATGTTGTCGTCTCTTCGCTATGTTGGTTTTTACCAGGTTACAGGAAAAAATTACGTCCTCACGACATCCAATCAGATAAGAGGGACCAAAAAAGCAATATGGTATTTACAACTTCACAGAGAAGGTAGCGTTCAAATACTTTAAAGCACAAACTGTTTCTTGATTTTAAGACTGTATATGCATGCAATTGACAAATAGTCGCAGGCAAATTAAGATTTAGTGACAGGCAGCACTGGCCAGTAACGATTCTGTCTGCTGTCCCGAGCATCTCTCACACTGTCCCCGGGCCATCCCGCAGTCCTTATTGTTGAGCCCTGTTTATGTATTATTTTTGAGACTGATCTGGCTCCAAAGTAGAGCTTCTTATTTTGATTTTCTCAGACATATCAAGGTAAGTTTACAAAGGTCTCTCTACTCTTTTACACACACACACGCGCGCACACTATACTCCATAAAAAGACAGAAACTACACTTTTTTTTTTGAACTGCTACTGTTGATCAATACTAAAAATGGCTAATTTTACATCTTCCCAACAGGAAAAACCACCAACAATCAAGCCTGCATGATTATACGGCGTCATGGATTTGCAGTCAAAATTTGTCATTATAATGTAAGTCAATGGAGCAAAAACAGCCACCACCATAACAAAAGGGTATTAATTTTTGAGCTTATTGTTGTATTTTTGAAAACTTTCACAGCATTTTCCCAAAATATGTGTCAAAATAAGAGTTGCCGCCAAAAATCATTGCATTTGCTGAAACAGAGAGATCATTGTGGCTAAATTAAGACTCGGAAATCACCCTAGAGTGGATGAAAAAATCCCGAACAGCACATAAGGGTTAAGAAATTGAGGAACATCTAAGGTGCACATGTAAAAATACAACAAGGCAACCTGACATCTGTGCTTATTCTCACACTATTAGTAAAAGAGAGCCATTTGTTGCATTAGTAGTCCGACAGCAAATCAACTGAAGCATTGGTGGAAATATAGTCCTATATTCTAGGATAGAAGAGCAGCGAAGATGAGAAACAACATGACACCGCTCTTACGAGTGGCCAGACCATCCATATTTCTGCCTTATTGCTCGATTAGTATGTACACAGCCGCCTCAGTCTCACTTATAATGCCAAGTAGGCAGAAGCTTCCAGTGTTGAATATGTGATCCCGTTTCCTCCCAGCTGAACTAATTATGGAAAGCATTTTAAATGTGCCATTTCCATAAACTAGATCTCTCCTCCCTCTTCAGGGAGCTGGAACGAAAAACTTTTCTTTTTTTTTCCCCCCTTCTTCCTGTGCCGTCATGGAAATATGTTATGCTTAGGCCGTCCTATGAAGTATGCATGAAATATTGATGACCGCCCACTGCAGGAGTCATGTAGAGAAGTGCATAATGTTCATGTTATTAATTTAGACCGATCGAATACTGTGTGTGTGTGTGTGTCTCTCAGTGTGAATTATGGCTAATTGGCATCAATAAAAAAGCAAACATTCCATCAGATATTCAAGTACTTTTAAATATCGTTCAATAAACATGAACGCAACAGATGTTTGTTATTAATTTAATAATTGACAGCGGCAACAGAACTGGCAAATGCTTTAATGCAGTGCGAGAGATCTGATGAAATGACTCATTGTCTGTTTTTTTTTCAACATCTAATAGACAGCATTTAAAAGGGGCTAGTTTACCCAGAACTGAATATCTACTGTTGGCTTACTCTCCCGCAGGCCATCTAACATTTAGACGACTTTATTATTCAGGAGTGCACTAAAGAAGATTTTTATTATTATTTTTTTTTTTTGCTGAAACTGTGGTCTTTGACGCCTCACAGCAAGAAGGTCGCTGGTTCGAGCCTCGGCTGGGTCAGTTGGCATTTCTGTGTGGAGTTTTCATGTTCTCCCCATGGTTGCGTGGGTTTCCTCCGGGTGCTCCGGTTTCCCCCACAGTCCAAAGACATGCAGTACAGGTGAATTGGGTGAGTTAAATTGTCCATAGTGTGTGTTTGTGAGTGAGTGTGTATGGATGGATGTTTCCAAGAGATGGGTTGCAGCTGGAAGGGCATCCGCTGCGTAAAACAAATGCTGGATAAGTTGGTGGTTCATTCCACTGTGGCGACCCCGGATTAATAAAGGGACTAAGCTGAAAAGAAAATGAATGAATGAATGAATGTGGTCTTTGATCATTCATTATTCATTTTTATTCTGCTTAGTCGCTGTTTTAAAAGTCGCCACAGTGGAATGAACCACTAACTATTCTGGCATATTTTTTTTTACGCAGTGGATGCCCTTCTAGTTGCAACCCAGTACTGGGAAACACCCATACACACTCATTTACACACACACATACACTACAGCCAGTTTAGTTTATTTCATTCACCTATAGCACATTTGTTTGGACTGTGGGGAAAACCAGAGCACTCAGCTGCAACCCAATATTGGGAAACATCCATACACACCCATGCACTATGGACAGTTTAGCTATATTCCCCAATCCACCTATAGCACATGTCTTTGGACCTGCATGAACATGGGGAGAACATGCAAACTCCACACAAAAATGCCAACTGATCCGGCTGGGACTTCAACCAGCGACCTTCTTGCTGTGAGTGCTAACCACTAAGCCACCTTGCCGCCAATTTAAAGACAAATTAAAATGATGAAATGATGAATTTGAGCTATTTAGATGTAATTATGATTTCAGTTGAATTAACGTCAGTATGATTTGCTTAAGTGTTTTATACAATATCTAATATAATTAGTATAGGCGTCATGGTGGTGCAGTGGGTAGCACGATCACCTCACAGGAAGAAGGTCTCTGGTTCGAGCCTCGGCTAGGTCAGTTGGCATTTTTTTTTAGGGAATAGTTTAGGGGTTTTCACCTTTATTACGATATAGAACAGTGGCGATTTCAGACAGGAAAGCATTGGGAGCAGAGAGAGGGGAAGGATCGGCAAAGGACTTCGAGCCGGGAATCGAACTCGGGTCGCCGTGAGCACGTCTGTGCTATAAGTCGGCGCACAGTACCACTAGGGTATTGTCGCCGACCAGTTGGCATTTTTGTGTGGAGTTTGCATGTTCTCCCCACGGTCACGTGGGTTTCCTCTGGGTGCTCTGGTTTCCCCCACAAGTCCAAAGACATGTGGTCTAGGTGAATTAGGTAGGCTAAAACGAGTGAACGAGTGTGTATGGATGTTTCCTATTGATGAGTTGCAGCTGGATGGGCATCCGCTGCGTAAAACATACACTGGATAAGTTGGTGGTTCATTCCGCTGTGGAGACCCCAGATTAATAAAGAGACTAAGGCGAAAAGAAAATGAATGAATAAATGTATGTATGTATGTGTGTGAAAGAGTGTGTAAGGGTGTTTCCCATTGTTTGGTTGTGGCTGAAAGGGCATCCGCCACGTAAAACATATGCTGGATAAGTTGGTGGTTCATTCCGCTGTGGAGACCCCAGATTAATAAAGAGACTAAGCCGAAAAGAAAATGAATGAATAAATGTATGTACAGTATGTGTGTGTGTGAAAGAGTGTGTAAGGGTGTTTCCCATTGTTGGGTTGCAGCTGAAAGGGCATCCGCCGCGTAAAACATATGCTGGATAAGTTGGCGGTTCATTCCGCGGTGGCAACCCCTGATTAATAAGGAGACTAAGCCGAAAAGAAAATGAATGAATGAATGAATGTATGTGTGTGAAAGAGTGTGTAAGGGTGCTTCCTAGTGTTGGGTTGCAGCTGGAAGGTCATCCACTGCGTAAAACATAAGCTGGATAAGTTGCGGTTCATTCCACAGTGGCGACCCCTGATTAATAAAGAGACTAAGCTGAAAAGAAAATGAATGAATGTATGTATGTGTGTGAAAGTGTGTTTACTAGTGTTGGGTTGTGGCTGGAAGGGCATCCTCTGCATAAAACATACGCTGGACAAGTTAGCGGTTCATTCCACAGTGGCGACCCCTGATTAATAAAGAGACTAAGCCGAAATGACAATGAATGAATGAATAATTAGTAAACAGTTCAGCATTGAAAACGAAATGTTTATACTCAAGCATTTGACTCATCCAATATAAAGAGTTTTCCTGCATAGGGAATTATGAAGTGGCTCCATTTGAGCCTAGAAAAACCCTGATAACTTAAAATAAACTAATATTGTGAAATATGATTACAACTTGACCATTATTTCCTATTTCAAAGTAACTACAATGCAATGTTGAATGTTTGAATGTAAAAATAAAACGTAAGGAAACTCTGATATCCATACTATTATAACCAGTATGGAACACTATTGTATTTGTGTGTGTGGTTTTCTTTTTATCGCAGTATTGCATCATTAGCTTGGCATGAAATAGTCAACTTTACTTGAATAAATTATGATTTGAGTTTCCTTTGACGCTGCCTATAAAGAGCTCTCGAAATCTATCATTCATGACATTCTCCTCTAGTTAGTACATTTGCTCAGAAGGTAGCTGCCTACATAGGCAGTACACTAGCTTTTTGAATCAGTTGACTCACAGGTTTTGTATGGCAATTGTATCTCTGTAGCACTCAAATGTCATGATTATGAAAGAAGCCAACTAGAAGCTCCACAAATAGGAGCTGCATTCATGTCTCAGGGCTGACATTGACCTTTTGGGAAACATATGACACATTTCCCCTTCGAGGCTCCTTTGTGTTAGTGCAGACAAGTCCAAATCCAATGTGAAAATCAATAAAGTAACCTCTGGGACAACGTTTCTTTTTGTCCAAACACCGAGAAGTTGCTGTTTGAGAAGAAACAGGCTAATTAGCTTGCAGAAAATGAACGAATAAGGTGCCAAATGAACCGTTTAAATAAACACTTGAGGGTATTTTTGATGGCGAGCTCTTCAAATCAGCCTAAAAGACAGTGCTGGATCTCGCCTGACTGACAGATCAGATCTGTGCGCATGGAGCTGTGTTCAGCATTTCGATCATTTGTTTTTATGCGATTCCCACTGTTCTGAATCCGTGCCGGAGGCTCTGAACAGGCAGAGGTTTGCATGTTATCTAATTCCATGCAGTTATGGTTCACTTTCCCGACGCTGTTGCAACATTTCCATTGCAACAGAAATTATGCACAGTTAAATCATCCCTGATCGAATCGGTGCAAATGTCCCGGAGCTGCCGTTGACTAGCAGAGAAAGCAGACGATACTGTCAGGAATGCATCACACGAATGATGAATGATGTAATGAGTGAAGCGCCAGAAGTTTTGTGCATAAAACAGTCCGAACCTTTAATAAAAAGTTGACTGGAACAAATGACAGCCCTTTTTGTGTTTGTTACAAAGTCAACATTCGGGATTGCTCAAACCCTGCACACGCACAACAAACACATACACACAAACACACCCACTGGTGTTATTGATCCTGTTTAGTGGTTCAAATCTCAGGGCATTGGAGCCAGACCACTAAGACAAATAAAAGTGGAAATAACGGGAATCGTTCAGCGCAGTGGAGATGTCTTGGGTTTAATCGCATTCGGGTCAAACACGTCAACTGCACCATTATCTCTCATATACACGTTTCTCACACACACACACACACACACACACACACACACACACACACACACCTCACACAGTCTGAATAGTGCAGACTTGTTCTGTATCCTAGCATGAGGAAGACAGATGTTAAAAAAAAGGCCCACAGGGGGCGTTAAAGAGCACTCTGAGTCCGTATAAAAGCAGTTTTTTCGCTGTGAAATTCCAGCTCTTCACTGTCCGACTCAGAGTTCATCCCTCCCGCCGCGTCCTCGTCCCCCCACACAGTGGGGATCCCCCGGTACGACACTTTCCCCCGGTTGAGTCCGAACCCAAAGCCCACTCGAATCCCCCCTCTGCCCGTGTCGGTCACTGGCAGTTTGGTCCTCCGACAGAAGGGGGCGCTGGCTGCTCCGGAGTGCAGCTGAAGCAGCACAAAAACGGCTGCAAAAGTGGCCAGGATGAAGGCACAGCTGAGCACCGCTACCAGCGCCGGCAATCTGGAGGAAAGCCCGGGCTCACGCAAAGATTCCTCCGAGCTGGGATCCGCTTCGTGCTGGATCACGGGAATGCTGGGGGATTTTCTCTGCACCTGGTTCTGGTGCAAGCAAGAAGTGGCCACTAAGTGACTGTGTGGGGGACAGGAAAGACACTCGTTCTCCCCGGAGCCGGAGCACGTAAGGCAGGCCGGGTGGCAGGGCAGGCAAGCCTGTACGGTCGAGTGCTCCACCCAGTTGTCCAATGACAGGTTGAGCACCTGCGGCCCAGAGATGAAGCCTGGAGGACAGGACTTCACACAGCCTTGCAGGAAAAGAGAGAAACCGGTGCTGCATTCTGGAAAACAGAGATCGAGAGAATGTGTAATATTAGATGTGTTGAGTGAAGTAAAACAGCACGTGAAACACATTCAGCTTGCGTAAAATCAGCCATTCCACAAGTGTTAAATATGATACAAAGTTAGACAAATAATTGCATAGTCATGCATAATTGGTCATTTCACCACAAAAAATGAAGGTATCACTAAAATTATTACAATCATGTTAATCATCCCTAATTTTGTTCAATCTGCAATGCATTATTTGATAGTAAAAGTAATTATTTTTCCACAAATTGCTGGAAATCACAGCCATTTTGAAGACAAATATCAGTTCAATACTTCTGAGAGAAACAGAGTTGGCTACATTAGTTTTCCACAATCTTGTAGTAATGGTTACTGTATGTTGAGAAGAAGAAAGAGAAATGTTGAAGGCTGCATTTTCTGTATTAGATAAAAAATATATAGTAAAAAAATACAGTAATATAACATACAGTAATATTGCCAAGTGCTACATTTTAATATTTACATGTGTTTTTTATATATTTGAAAATGCAGTTTAGTTTGAAAATCGCCTTTAATTTTTTTTTTATTAAGGTGTGTTTGAAAGCTTGTGGTGATAAAGGTGATTATAGAAATAACCATTTTGGGGAAAAACTCCACAACAAGCTTGTACAACATTAGATTTTTTAGTTTACGCTGCAGCAGTGACTCTAAAAGGACTTACAAAACTTGCATGAACTGAAATGTTTTCGCAGTGTAGATTATGACGTGTTGTTCCTCCAAAAACCATGGGGAGAAAATTAATCAGTTTTTTTTTTTTGTCATGGATGTTTCATTAAGCATTATGGGTTGCACATTTGTAATATGTAAAAGGTCAGTATTTGCTGTGATACAAATAATTACAATATTTTACTATCGTTTAATTATAGTACTGTTTGCTTGTACTGTTTAATAAACATACTAATAATGTACTAATAACAATCTAATACATACTAATAACATACTAATAACTTTTTATGAGACATAATTACTATAAATATAAAATCAATCATTTAAAAATGTTAAAAGTACAAGCGTTGTTAAGGACTTAAGACTATGGCTGTGTCCGAAATCGCCTACAACTCAGTAGGTACTACATTTAAATTTAAATGTAGTACTCCACCGTTAGAAAAGTACGCTCTATACAGTATGAATGTCAGTAGTATTAATGGAACTCGGACATACTACATCCGCCATTTAGTCATCATCACGTGACCTACCCACGTTAGTTGTGTCACTTCACTCCCATTCATGAATTCTCTCATGGTGCATCATGGGATAGCATAGCGTCCATCAGATGCACACGTCAGAATCTCGTTGGAAGTAGTAGGTCATCCAGATACTTTTCACATACTGTTTTTCGAATTCTATAAAATCGGACATACTACTCGGCTCACATACTATTTTTAGTGCACTATATAGTATGGAAGTATGTGATTTCAGACGCATCTTATATAATTAATAAATTATTAAGTTTAAACGTATTGCTTACTGTTAATTTATGTTAATGGTTGTGTTGACAATAATGCACAACGTTTGTTTTCAAAAGAACAACACACAACAATCAAAAACAAATGCATGATGGCAAATGTTTCTAGTTTCTTGCAAATTTAATGCCACACAAATATCAGGCATTAGCATTGTCTGCTTCTAAAGTGTTCTCCTGTTCAGCTCAACTGCTGTCAAGCTTGGAAATTGCAAGTAGTTAAATTGTCAACATCTTCATCGCTCGGTACCTGGTCAAAAACAATTCTACAGTATAGACATCTGAAGGGATTTATCATCGCATCCTTCATTAGTTTGTTGTCAACAAGATAAAGTTCTGTGCACTTCCAATACATGAGCTAAGCACTTAGGTTTGCATTTGCATAAGAAAATGTTTCTGGAACAAGTCCAGGTACATTTATTAAAGTTAATAAGGTCATTTCATGTTGTGCTCTCATTTCTGCTCCAAATGGGACAAATTATTCCTCAAGTAAAATTCAGTCGTACATGCAGCAAAAGTGAAAACGCCTTGTCCTTGAGCAGCTTCAGGTACTGCCTGAACACTATGGGGCCATAATGGAGAAATCAATCATCAAGTTGAACACAGCAACTTTAAATAACAAACTTACACTCACCGGCCACTTTATTAGGTACAACTCTCCAACTGCTCGTTAAGACAAATTTCTAAACAGCCAATTACATGGCAGCAACTCAATGCATTTAGGCATGTACACATGGTCAAGACGATCTGCTGCAGTTTAAACCGAGCATCAGAATGGAGAAGAAAGGTGATTTAAGTGACTTTGAACATGGCATGGTTGTTGGTGCTGGTATTTCAGAAATAGAGAGTAGTTGGTGAGTATTTCAGAAACTGCTGATGTACTGGAATTTTCATGCATAACCATGTCTAGGGTTTACAGAAAATGGTCAGAAAAAGAGAAAATATCCAGTGAGTGGCAGTTCTGTGGGCACAAATGCCTTGTTGATGCCAGAGGTCAGAGGAGAATGACCAGACTGGTTTCAGCTGATAGAAAGGCAACAGTAACTCATATAACCAGTCATTACAACCGAGGTATGCAGAACAGCATCTCTGAACGCAGCAGAAGACCACACCAGGTGCCACTTCAGTCAGCTAAGAACAGGAAACTGAGGCTACAATTCACACAGGCTCACCAAAATTGGACAATAGAAGATTGGAAAAATGTTGCCTGGTCTGATGAGTCTCGATTTCTGCTGCGACATTCAGATGGTAGGGTCAGAATTTGGTGTCAACAACATGAAAGTATGGATCCATCCTGCCTTGTATCAAATGTTCAGGCTGGTGGTGGTGTTGTAATGGTGTGGGGGACGTTTTCTTGGCACACTTTAGGCCTACTGGTACCAACTGACCATCGTGTCAACGCCACAGTCTACCTGATCATTGTTGTTGACCATATCCATCCCTTTATGACCACAGTGTACCCATCTTCTAAAGGCTACTTCCAGCAAGATAACGCGCCATGTCATAAAGCGCGAATCATCTCAGACTGGTTTCTTGAACATGACAGTAAGTTCACTGTACTCAAATGGCCTCCACAGTCACCAGATCTCAATCCAATAGAGCACCTTTGAGATGTGGTGGAAGGGGAGATTCACATCATGGATGTGCAGCCGACAAATCTGTAGCAACTGCGTGATGCTATCATGTCAATACGGAGCAAAATCTCGGAGGAATATATCCAGTACCTTGTTGAATCTATGACACAAAGGATTAAGGCAGTTCTGAAGACAAAAGGGGGTCCAACCCGTTACTAGTAAGGTGTACCTAATAAAGTGGCCGGTGAGTCTAGAAATCCGTTTAACAAATTAAGGCTTGTTTACTGACCTCTGAAAGTTGAGAAGGTGCAAATCAAGGTTGAGGATATAAAAACATTCGCCTTTCTTTAATAAAGCAAAATTTAAAATCTAAATAAATCCTCTCAGGCGTAACTCCCCAGTGTTTTGCAATATTCATACTCATAAACATATATCAATATTCATAAGCTCAATGAGTTGTCAGACTGAGACATATGAACGTTTCTGTATGACAGAGAGGTTTTGCCAAGGGAATTACTCTGTGTGTGTGTCTGTGTGTGAACCCTCTGGTCATGAATGTCATTGAGGGTTTATTTGTACGGTTTATGGTGTGTGTTTCTTACCAATGCAGATCTGCTGTGTGTCGAAGGTCTTGCAGCTGTTGTTTGAAGGCCTGGTGTAGTCAGAAACGGACGGATCTGTGGCACTAGAGCCAGTGCCGTATAAGATGAGAGTGAACTGAGAAAGAACGCCTGCAGGAAAAACGATGAACTTTAGAGATACACCAACAAACTCACATGGGGCATCAACACAGCACAACAAACCCTTTTTGTCTTGTTTAGCACTACATCTCGACATTCTTAAAGAAGCTACTTATGTAAGGTATAAGGAATTGTTTTCAGAGAACATACATCCACAGACAAAATTAAGAGACCACTTTAAAAGTCACAGGTTATAGATGTACTTGATTTACTAATTGTAGATTGAGTAAAATGTTAATATCCTCATCCTTTTAGAGATCATATAATGTCGACTTGAAGATGAAGATCCATTAGTGGTCGTCAAATTTGACAGCTCTTTAAAATTGTCACAATGCTAGAGAGATTTTATAGAGGTAAAGGATTATGTTCATATTTTGGAAATGTCCTGAAATACAAGTGTATTGACGGGAGGTAGTGTTGTCACGATACTGGAATTCGGTACTAATCGATACTAAAGTTTCCTAAAGTCTAATACCCACATATTTAGAGATACTGGATCGTTTCAAGTCATGTCGATCAGCTAGTTTGTCTATAAGCTGACATACGAGTGAACCAGTATCTGTGGTTACAAACAGCAGTGAGTTCAGTGAACTGAGGACCCTCATGGCCATCCACAGTTAAAATTTCAGTATCGATTGGTACCAAATTCCCGTATTGTGACAACACTAGCAGGAGGCTAAAAGGGAGATTTGTAAAGTTATAAGATGTGACATACCAAATCAGCCAGTATTTTTTTTGCTTGATGGCTTCCGCCTGATCAGTTCAGTGAGTCTCACCTACTTGTAATACGTATATTATTAATAACAGCTAGGAAGATACTTACAGGGAACCGAATAAAGACACGCCGACCTACAGTACTTTGACAGAATGGACAGAATCAGATAAATAATCATTCATTTTCCTTTGGCTTAGTCCAGCCACAGCGGAATGAATCGCCAACTTATCCAGCATATGTTTATACACACTTATACACTTCGGCCAATTTAGCTTATTCGCATGTAGCGCATGTCTTTGGACAGTGAGGGAAACTGGAACACCCAGAAAAAAACCCACGCCAACACGGGGAGAACATGCAAACTCCACACAGAAATGCCAACTGGGCACGAGCCAGCAACCTTCTTACTGAGAGGCAACAGTGCTAACCACTGAGCCACCGTGTCTTCCCTCCCAAATCTGTATGTTGAATAAAGTTTATGTTACTTCGCCCATGGGTAAGCTGTTTCTAGTTTCAAGCATAAATATAATTTTCCTAGGACTATAAATATAAATATATTTACTATTAAGATTTCTAGATTTATTATGAAAATACAATATCAGTAGCGAAAGACATTTTTGATCTTCTGCTTCAGCAGTTTTGTTTTGCAAGTGAATGCATCTTGTAGGATGTTTATGCAGGAAAACAAGACAAAACCCCTTATTAAGGCTAATTTTAGTACCGTAGTCATTAAGTCCGGCCACATTCTCAATCTCCAGGGTCCATTCTCCACGAGGGTCCTCGTCCCAGGAATGAGTGGTCATGAACGCCCAGTCGTTGAATCCTTCGGCTGAGTTATCCTGAGGCCTGAAAGCAAACAGAGCAAAAAGAAGATCAGCATGTGCTTATCTGGCAACCTTGCAGCGATCAAATTAATTGGGTGTATATTTACTACATAAATAATTACGTTTCCTAAAGATAACGGGGGTGAATTGTGTTTGTGAAGCCAGAGAAGCGCATAAATGTGTTTTCTTGGGCATTGGGTGTACTTTCTGAGAGTTTATTTTGAGTCTTTACATGCAAGTGTGCATTGATTATACGCTAGGGCCCTGTTTACAGCTGGTGTTAAGATGCGTTTTGGTCGATCGGCTCTCAAGTAGACGAGGGAGACACTTTCTCCTTTACATGTGGTGTTCTAATCCATCTCTTTAGTCCACTTACAACCACTTTCTGATCTATAGGCTGGTGTATGTCTGATCATTCCAACTAATATTGAATAAATAGGCTTGTCAAATGTACATGTGCATGTGAAATGAGAAAAATGATAGAGGAGCAGCTTTTGTTTTTGCTCTAACGACTGCAAATTTAACCCCAACGACAGCCAAATTAGGACTGGAGAACATTGCGCTTTTTACCTTTTTTTTTTAAAGCTTCAAATCAAACTCATGATTTCAGATGGCAAATATTAAATCCAGTCTGGCAAGCACGCTTCAAACACACGTCACGTAATACTTAAGAATCAGTAGGCAGAGTGTAGATGTGTCTCTCGTGGCTGTTCAGATCTATTTCAACCACATGACCGTTTACACTGTGAAAGACATCCATTCAAATGCATTTTCCACTGCTGCTGCAAAGTGCTCAAGAGTTATCAGCCTCAAAATACTTCTGACCCTCTACAGAAACCTTTCTATGCACAATGATAGTGTATTAACGCAACAACAGTATTTTAAATGCCTGAAATAGACAGAAATGCTATTTTTTTAAACAATTATGTTGTTTGCATGTTCTCCCCATGTTGGTGTGGGTTTCCTCCGGGTGCTCTGGTTTCCCTCACAGTTCAAAGACATGAGCTATAAGTGAATTGTGTGAATGTGAGTGTGTATGGGTGTTTCCCAGTACTGGGTTGTGGCTAGAATGGTATCCGCCCTGTAAAACATATGCTGAAATAGTTGTCGGTTCATTCCGCTGTGGCGACCCCTGATAAATAAGGGACAAAGCCAAAAGAAAATGAGTGAATGAACATCTGCTTACATTTGGTCCTATAGTCTGCCATTGTTTTGGTTGTCAAAGTAATTAATTTATAAATGGTATTAAGATGTGTTTTTGTTGAAAGTGGACAACACTTAAAACATGTGTGAATGGGGTGCAAAGCATGTTGAATTCGTCCACTTTTGACTGCATCCAGAGGTGGTGCTGAAAAAGCATTGGACTGGACTTTCTATTACAGTGTGGATGCACATGTGGTTGAAAGTGCTTTAACAGCTGCCTGCTCTCCATCTGCTGGGCTCATTCATAAACCCGACGGGAAGTGCTGTAGAAGCGTCCAGGAGAGAGATTTAAACTTGATTTTGTATTGGAGGCTAAAAAAAGTATGAAGTAGAATGTTCTCTGAAAAGTGCTGATATGTTTAATCTTCTTTTGCCAAAATAAATCAGCATTTGACTGCAAATTATATTTTCGAAATAGGCTGCTTCATTCTCTTCAAACAGCAGCTCTCATGCAACGCCTATCAACTGATGTTTTTCATTAGTGCGAATGTTTTATTTCATGGGTAAGGACTTTAAATAATTTTTTCTATTCGTGGCAACATTCAGGGATGCGATTTAAGCCTCTAAAACTTTGGATGATGTTGCACGTTTTGGATGATCTGTCTTTTCATGTGATAGATTCCTGATCCTTCGCATGTGGATTTTATTCAAAGACACTTCAATACTATAGATAAAATATATAATATACAATTTATTAAAAACAAAAATGTATATACATGTAAAAACTGCAAATCAGTATAAGTGTAGAGTAATTTTGAAATAAAAGCAATCAATTATATTTTTATTATTCAACGCATAAAGTAGCCTGTTCATAAAGTGTGTTTCATTGATCTGGTACTTTTAATACTTTTTTGGTAAAGTATGAAAATTGCACAGTAAAATTTTACAGTATTAGATTAAAAGATCAGAGAAAGCCAATACATTAGTACTGCATTCTTGACAGTAGACCTACTTGTACTGTTTGTTCACCAGCATGGACCACGCCACATTTTGAGCTAGACTTTATTGGAGGGATGTACTGAAGGGAAGTAAGAGGATAAACAGTGAACAGGTAGGTTCAGGCATTGGGTACGGTCTCTGAAATTTTTTGGAAGTGTGATTGCACCCCCCGATTTAACCTAAGAGGGAAGAGAGGGTTATAGGATTGTTAATGGGAACCGAGAAAATAGATGGAGGGAGGTTGGGTTCGAGAGAACGAGAAGAACAGTGCTAAAGGGCTGGTCTGCCTTAAATAAGTTTTTAGGGAGTAGGTGATTAGTTAACTAGACAAAGTGAGGCGTGGTTCTGCTGCCGAACCTTTGTTAACAAGTTAACTCCATTTCTTCGATATGTTGTTCTCTCCTACTGTCACTGTTGTTGTTGTTTTTTCTTGTTCTCCTTGTTTCTTATATATGTATATGTGTGTGTTATAATGCTTTGTTTCTATTTATAGGTGTTACTTTTTAGCATTCTGTCAAGTGTCTGCAGATAAAAAATAGCTAATTCTGGCACATTTTACAGTAATGTTTATTAATGTGCATTGACCCTGTAAACAAAAGAAGGGAAAAGAAAACTAAACTAAACTAAACTAAACTAAACTAAACTAAACGAAGCCCCGCCTAATAGGACAGGAGCCAATCAGCGATCATTATAGACTGACAGTTTTTTGTGGTCAACAAACACACTGGAATCTCAGCAAATACTTGTTTCACAGACATAAGAAATATACCAACACAAAGCTTGAAATCTGTACTTTTAAATGAACCAAGCGCAACAAGTGGTTTTGTAATCTGTATGAAATGAACGCGAGGTACTGTCCGTCCTGTCAAACAAACATCACATGACAGCAGCAACTACCTAAAAGCCCACAGACTCGTAAGCAAAGAGTCACTGTCATTTCTGAAGGAAACTCGCCAACAAGACCAAGTTGTGGATTACTTTAGAAGAGCAGCGTAATTTAACGATCATTATCCAGAGGATGATAATATGTAACACGGCCATAAATGAGGTTGGTGTTGGTGTAATTTTGTTCCTTTCGAGTGGGCATGCGCATAAGCTCGGGCAACCTGAAAAAATGCAGATTTTGCTTGATTTGGACATTGAGAAACAAAACTTACAAGACGACCACCAGACATCAGACATACATTTGAAATAGACAAAAGAGCCCCTTTTTAAGGCAATGTGTGAATGGTGATGTTGGCATCATCATCGTTGGACCATTTCGAGAGGACTAAAAAATCTGCAGACCCACATGCTTTAAAATGGGAGTGTATACAAATACATCTTTGTTAATGATGTGTTGGATTGTGTTTTACCGTGGCGCCAGCAATGTGGATCGAGTCCCCAGTGGGCTGATGAGGTGAACGGCCAGGTTTCCTCTGTGGTTGTAGGAGAGAGTGAGTCTGGCTTGCACATGCTCCAAAGAGCTCACGAAATCCGGCTGCCCAGAACAGGCCTCCACACTTCTGCTGAATGTCAGGTGATTTTTTATGTCCCTACGACACAGAGAAAAAAAACAATCACTCTCATAAGCAACTCCATGATGAATCGTAATTTTGCTGTCAATGAGTCCTCAAATGATGCCCTCTGGTTCCTCTGGGAAGCATTGCAATGCGGTGCGTTGATGTATTGCCTGTGCTGCATGAGGTGTTTGACCGTCCTTACCTGGGCTCGGTCAGCATATTAATGACACATTTGTGCTGCGGCCCCATGCTGGTCCAGTTCTGGGCCAAAGCGACCATTGCAGTAGCATCCAGCAGACCGTAGCCGTAAGAATGGCTCACTGCCATATAGAGATAGACAAAGTAAGAGAGAGGTGGATAAAGCAACAAGGTCACTCTTGTTTACTGAATACATAAATGCAGCTCTCTGAATGGTTATGTAAGCAGTCATTTACCTAATCGGCCCACTCCATTGGTCATCCAGTCGTTGGTTATTAGATGGGCAGGACGTGAGGTTCTCACCACGAGATGCTGCATGTCTCTCCAGGTCAGGTTCATGCTGGATGTCGTATGGACAAAATGAAACGTGATACGAGTATTACATTGCGGCAGATTTATTTTTACATTCAACAGATAATTTGCCCATAATTATCCTCTTGGATGTGACAGGATGTCTTTTTGAAAGACACATAATTAAAGCTTTTCTTTTACCCGAGTCACAGAAAATTGCAAGAGGAAATACTCCGTCCTGGGGGCCGTGCATCATTTTGCAATTACACAGCCAACGAGGTGTTTTTTTTTTCAACTAAAGACCCGAAATTGTATTCCCTCTGAAAACGCAGCAATATCAGATTCAATTTATACAGTAGCTGTATTTCCTTGGTTCATGACTCCAGCTTATTAGTTTTGTCGGTTGTTGCGCTACATAGCAGAAACAAGCATCTTTGGGACTCGTGGCCCTCATGGGGAAGGCTGAAAAGCCCCTTCTCACTAGGATATTTCAGGGTAAACCGTGTTTGGAATTGGACATAAAGCACTGACGAAAATACCTGCGTGACAAGCCATTTCTAAATAAATGGATTTATAGCAGTAGAAGAGTATAAAACACATCCTGCTCTGGCGTTTGGATATTTTTATAGGTGATTTATGAAGAGGTTGTTCTAATTCATACGCTTTCAATATTTCTGACCTCACAATAAATGGCTTAGTGGGCAAATTCATAATGTCAGCGTGTGTGATTTATCAACCTAAAGGCACGGCACAGACGGAACAGTTTACGTTCAATGATTAATAGATGTAAGACTACTGCAATTCGCATGTTGTGCATGGGAAGAATCACACGGATATTGAACAGATATTCCTTTAATATAGATGAGGTGTCAGTCCTGGAAAAATTGCCAGAGCCCTTAAGCATGCTGGACTCAAACCAGGAATCAGGAAATTAATGGACGGGGTAAAATAAAGTGCTTTGTTCTTTTTTTAAACCAACAACAATATGGCTACACTTATGCAAAACAGCACTAGATCACTCCTTTTGTAATCAATTAGAAGTATTGAAAGTTGTGTAAAAGACTATAGAATACACAAGAAAAGTCACTCATATAGTTTTAAATGGGGAAATGTGTAACAGTCGATATGGCCAATGAAGTCTCGCCTACTAGTACAGGAGCCGATCATTGATCGTTATAGACTGAAGGTTCTCCAGGGGAGAAGCTCAGACCAGACGTGTGCTTTTACAACAGTTTATGTGGTCAACAAACACACTGGAATCTCAGCGAATACTTGCTTCACAGACCTAAGAAGTATACCCACATACAGCTTGAAATCTGTACTTTTAACTGAACCAAGTGCACTACAAATGTTTTTTTGTTTTGTAATCTGTATGAAACTAATGTACAGTCCATCCTGTTTAACGCACGTCGCATGACAGCAGCTACTTAAACACCCACAATCTTGTAAACAAAGAGTCGCTGTCATTTTCGGATGAATTCAACATCAAGATCAAGTTGTGGAGTACTTCAGAAGACCAGAGCAATCAGACCATCATTATCCGGAGGATGATAATGTGCAGAATGGCCATAAATGAGGTTGGTGTAGTGATCTTGTTCCTTTCAAGTGCGCATGCGCATTAGCTCAGGCAACCTAAAAAAAAATGCTGATTTTGTTTGATTTGGACATTTAGAAACGATACTAATGAGACAGGTTGTTGTTTAATTTTATTGGTGATTCCAAATATGTAATTTAATCATAGGCTTGGCTTGGAGAATTTGATCTTTCCCCATTTAGACAGAATGCCGAGCATACTGCCAGAGAGGCGTCTCAAAGATGGCCGCCAAGTGAAATGACTTGCCTTAAAGGGACTTTGGTTGTGTTCAGTTGGATGACACTGATTTCTTTTTTCAGTCACTCATTTTTCATGTTATTAATATTATATATATATATATATATATATATATATATATAACAAAAAATAATGTTTTAAGGAAAAAATTATATACATTTTGAATTATGAATATGTAATTAACAATTACTGAAAACATATATAATAAATGGGCGACGTGGTGGCTCAATGGTTAGCACTGTCACCTCACAGCAAGAAGGTCACTGGTTCAAGTCCCTGCTGGCCCAGTTGGCATTTCTGAGTGGAGTTTGCATGTTCTCACCGTGTTGGCGTGGGTTTCCTCCGGGTGCTCCGGTTACCCCCACAGTCCAAAGACATGTGCTATAGGTGAACTGAATAAATTAAATTGGCTGTAGTGTATGAGTGTGTGTAAATGAGTGTGTATGGGTGCTTCCCAGTACTGGGTTGCGGGTGGAAGGGCATCCGCTGTGTAAAACATATGCTGGATAAGTTGGCGATTCATTCCACTTTGGTGACTCCTGATGACTAAAGGGACTAAGCCAAAGGAAAATTAATAAATATATAATAAATGTTTAAAATAAACCTTATTCGTTTATAATTAAACATTAATTGAATACATTTAAAACATGTAAAAAATATAACTAGTAAATATACACACATACAGCATATATGCATATTTTTAAGTTCCTGATATTATATAAAAAAATCCATCTCTCATCTGACCTAGCAACAGGTCTGAAAGCATTTCAGTGAAAAAGGAATATGACTGGCTTTCTGGCACACAGAAGTTCAAAAGTCACCCACAGCGCGCCATCACAAAGACTGCCAGCCATTAAAAAGAGTAGTGTTGTGACAGAAAGAGAATAGAGGTGGAGGTCCTTTTAAAAAAAACATCCCCAAAACGTCCCCGTCTCTTTCATTGTGAGGCAAGTGCGATCAAAGCCAGCACCAGCGGGGTTTACAGCCCTAAGCAGCAGGGGCCAACTCAAACATGCACAAAAAGTGTGTGCAAACCAGGAGCCCATGTCTCCACCACACACACAGACAAAGAACCGCTAGTGTGAGACGTGATTTCCATGTTTTAT
Organism: Danio albolineatus; assembly: GCA_903798035.1. Lineage (NCBI taxonomy): Eukaryota > Metazoa > Chordata > Actinopteri > Cypriniformes > Danionidae > Danio > Danio albolineatus. The sequence continues at coordinate 644,813 of CAIGQQ010034560.1, read as the reverse complement.
TACAGACTTGCAGGATCAAATATGTATTAATTGAGCATGATGATTTAATGTTGTATAGAGGGCCTCGGGGTCAAATGCAGTGTGGGAGCTGGCAGCCCATCTCTTATTTTTTTCCCACAAGGATTGTCAAGGTGATGCCTGAGTGTGTCGGAGGGCTGAAAATGATGCACGCGGGGTAATGAAGTCTAACCGCTGGTGGAGAATGATGGACAGGAGTGGCGAGAGCGTGTGCGTGTTTGTCTGTCCATAGAGACAGGTGTCAATGTTGTCATCACTCACTTGGCCTCCAGAGCGAGAGCGATGATTCCGGCGGCCAGCGGAGCCGATGCCGACGTGCCTGTGTGCGAATCCGTGCACTTCTTCCTCAGGTCTGTTGTCACCTGCACACACAAACACACATACAGCTGAATAATTTTTCACAGTATTTCCTATAATATTTTTTCTTCTGGAGAAAGTCGTATTTGTTTTATTTTGACCAGAATAAAAGCAGTTTTTAAAACCATTTTAAGGTCAATATTATTAGCCACCTTAAGCAATATTTTTTGCCATTGTTTACAGAACAAACCATTGACATATGATTTGCCTAATTACCCTTACTTGTCTGATTAACCTAGTTACAGTAAGCCTTTAAATTGCACTTTAAGCTAAATATTGGTGTCTAGTAAAATATTATGTACTGTCATCATGGCGTAGTGGGTTCACCTTCGAGCCCTGGCTGGGTCAGTTGGCATTTCTGTGTGGAGTTTGCATGTTGTCCGTAGTGTATGAGTGTAAATGAGTGTGTATGGATGTTTCCCAGAGACAGGTTGCAGCTGGAAGGGCATCCGTTGCGTAAAACATATGCTGGATAAGTTGGCTGTTCATTCCGCTGTGGCGACCCCAGATTAATAAAGGGACTAAGCCGAAAAGAAAAGAAATGGATGAATGGTAAGAATTCAATGTCTTGCCATAAAATGTGATTCCACTTCACCTTGGTAAAACAACAGCATCTTCCCAAATTATTTATTCATTCATTCATTCATTCATTTTCTTTTCGGCTTAGTCCCTTCATTAATCTGGGATCGCCACAGCGGAATGAACCGGCAACTTATCCAGCATGTGTTTTACGCAGCGGATGCCATTCCAGCTGCAACTCATCTCTGGGGAACATCTATACACACTTATTCACACTCATACACAATGGAAAATTTAGCCTACCCTATTGACCTATACCGCATGTCTTTGGAGTTGTGGGGGAAACCGGAGCACCCGGAGGAAACCCACGCAACCACAGGGAGAACATGCAAACTCCACACAGAAATGCCAACTGACCCAGTTCAGGCTCGAACCAGTGACCTTCTTGCTGTGAGGCGAACGTGCTACTCACTACACCACCGTGGCGCCTATCATCCCAAATTATATGATGCAATTTTGTGTATTGCTTTTGGTTTTGAAGTGTTACAAGCTCTTTGTGTATATATAAAAGATCTATAAAGCCTAAATATAATAAGACTCATATAAAAGTAAAGTGGTTAGTTCAAAAATGAATATTTTGTTCAGCGTTCATACACATTTTACTTCTAAAATTCCATGACTTTTCCATGATTTTTCCAAGATTTTCAAGTAAATTTTCATGACCTAATGTTTCATGCAGTGTCTACATATACGTGGTAAAAGAACAACAATGCATGTCCAACTTTATTACAGCGTATCGTAAAACACGCAAAAATCTATTTAGTTTCAATTTCTATTTCTATCGATCTAAAATTGATTTAGATAGCGTTTACACTGCACTAATAATGTGGGAGTATTTGGTTGGCCATGGACAGAAAAAGAAGTAAATAACCTATATTCAAGCATACAGATATCTGTTTTTCATGACTTTTCCAAAATTTTGTGTTTTTTTTGTTTTTCCAAAACTTTTCCAGGCCTGGAAATTGCCATGTCAAAATTCCATGACTTTTCCAGCTTTTCCATGACCGTATGAACTCTGTTTGTTAATAATTGCGCCATCTTATTTCATTCAGAGTACACATTAAGATATGTTAGATGAAACTTGAGAACTCTCTCATCCTCCATAAACAGCAATCGTACCGAGACGCTCAAAGTCTAGAAAAGGAACCAAAAACATTGTCAAAACATTCAAAGTAACTTCAGTGGTTCAATTACAATCATACAGATTTGTTTGTCTATATTTAATTTCCCGCATCAGGCCAGGGTGCACGTTCACTACAGGCAGTAAGATGTATTACCAGTGGATTCAGCAGCACTGCAAGCAAGTAGCCTGTAGTAAAAGCACATACTTACGCTGAGGATATTGATAATAAAAGCCATTTTTACAATTTTTTGGGCACCAAAAAGGGTTATAAGAGCTTTGTATGTTTACAACTGAGCCACTTAAGATACATGGAAAGTTTTGACAATGTTTTTGGTTCATTTTTTGAACTTGGGACAGTTGTCTATGGAGGATTTTTTATATAAAAATAAAAAAATTAATTTAAGTCGGCACAATAGCCCAGTGGTTAACGTGCTGACATATGGTGCGGAAGCACGACTGGCATCCTGAGTTCAAATCCCGGCTAGTGGACTTTTTCCCGATCCTACCCCTTTCTCTTTCCCACTTCACTTCCTATCAAACTACTGTCCTGTCAAATAAAGGCAAAAATGCCAAAAAAATGCCAAAAAAATAATTATGTTGTGAAGATGAACGAAGGTCTCGGCGGATTGGTTGCCACACTGGCCAGAGCTGTGTATTTCATTGCAAACTACTTTGTTTGTAAAATAAAACCTTATAAAACTAAAATAAAACTAATCGGTTACAACTGATCGATTGATCGGTGTGCTCATTTACATTTTCTGGATCAGATTTAGCATTAAACTGAAATGGTAGAAAGGGCGTAACACTTCCCTCACATGCTTGAGGTATTCAGCCAATCATAACTCACAAAATCACATTGAATAGCTTGTCAATCAGAGCACGCCACATTGTTCAAAATGATGTGCTTTGTAAAAATCATCACATTTTTAGAAAGGCGGAGCACAGACAAGCAACAATAATGTATGGTATGTGTTGCTGCTTAAACTGCATTACTCAAAATAATGCTCTTTTATCCCCTTAAACATTAAGTATAGAGCACAGTACAATAAGAGCAATTACATTATAATTAATGCCGAGTTCAGACTGCATGATTTTAGCCCCAATTTTGACTCGCCGTCAGGTTTTGAGAAATCACAGACAAATGCCTGAAATCACAGGCAAATCGGTGCTCGTGCGTGCAAGTAACAATCACACAATATGAACTATCAGAGACGCGATCTGAGAGAATCGCTGATGAGTTGCCGATGCCAGGGAGATATTTGGCGTGCTGAATATCTGGAGCTGTCGGCGATTCAAATCATGCCGTGTGAAATGTGTTTTGACTGAACATAACATCAGCGATCGCCTACAGCCAATGAGAGAGCAGCATTCACTAGTGTGATTACCTGCAGGCCAGCGGGAAGTTGAGGGAGAAGTTAAAAACGCTCATTTTCAGTTTATTCGGACACAAGAAATGGAGGGAAAATGAGTGTAAATTTGGCAGGAGCCCCCATGTCTGTTTTACGTGTCATGTGAGCAATATTACAACCTAACCCGGTCAAAAAATAAAGAAAGTTGAGGAGAAATTGCTAATTTCCTTCAAAGCCAGGTGAGCAAATATGTACATTTCTACCCCATTAAAGGCTTCTTTCTCGTTATGTAGTTAATAACAAAATATATACTACGTGTTTTTGGGTGTGAGACGTAGTTTGGACAAAGTTGTCGGCGATTCTTCCTATTTTGAAGTCATGCAGCGTGAAACATCCTGCTGCCGATCCATCTTGCAGTGTAAACAAAGCATTGACGAAACACTAGCCCAGATAGGCATGCAGTGTGAAAACATCTGTGACACGACTACTTTGAAAATCATGCAGTCTGAACTCGGCATAAGGGTAGTAAACCGTACAAAAGGTTAAGGTAAAGGATGATTAGGGTAAATTCTTCCATGTACTTTGTGGCTGCTATGCTACAATAAACTTCTTCATCGAGATCAACATCAATGGAAAGGTCAGGTGTGCTATTGGTCAGCCATCAGTAGGACGTTGGTTGTAGCTATATATACACACTGCCAATATACACACTTTGTCAGAGTGGGCGTCCATCAGCCAGAGGCACATGTCAAAGTGGCTACCAAAAATCAGACTCTAAGAGGAAAACTCATTCAGCATAGTCACTGTGATGAGACGTGTGACAGCTCGTGAGACTTAATAAGCTGGCACCTCGAACATGAGGGTTTGGGCTTTTAATCATGCCGTAGGAGACGGCTGTGTGATTGACAACGGTCAGGACGAGAAGACGTCCAGCCCGGGGCTACAAAACCTCCAGGTGAGCACACACACCCGCTCTTTCTCCGTCTTTGTTTTATTCATCTCTGTCTTGATTTAAACACATACGGACACACAAAAATCCACCTCAGTGCTGTCGGCGAGATTGCGTCCATTTTTAAATTGAATCTGTTATTGCCTTTGTCATCCTAATGGAACGGGAGTCTCAGTAGAGGGAGAGCGGGAGCTATCGCAGTCACACATACTGGGACAGGCTTGACATCAAGCAAACAAACACTCTAAAGCTGTCCGAAACATCTCGGATGAGCTTCAGTGAGCTGGCAGAGATAGACCTGCCTGCCGAGTCTGAAATCACTTTCCTGGGGATGAGCATATCAGGGATTCAAACTGAGTTTGGATAACTACCCGCAGCACAAGAAATCCTATTTTCCCCTTCAATGTGAGTGTGGGTTTAAGGGAACTGAGTTAAATCTGTTTACGTTTTGAATCAGTTCGAACATCTACAAACAAGCCCACATAGAAAGCTAATATAGGGCAAATATGCAAATTACATACAGTATATGACATTCAAGTTCATGTTTACTGTAGATTTTACATATATAAAATGTCATATATGCAACATTATTTTAATATAATGCAATGTTTTTTTCCCATTGGAATTACGAATATGTACATCTATGTTCAAATATATTAGCTTTGCTTTTATATATACAGATGAGGGCAAAATTATACCCTCCTGTGAAATGTAAACATTTCTTTCAAATTTTTCTCTAGTACTAATGGAGCAGGGAATTTTCACAATACTTCCGATAATATTTCCTCTTCTGGTGAAAGTCTTATTTGGATTATTTTAGCTGAAATAAAAAAAAAACTGCGGTTTTAATAATTAAAAAATATATTATTATTATTATTATTACTATTTTGAATAATATTATGAACAAAAAACTGCTGTTTTAATAAAAATATTATTATTATTATTATTATTATTATTATTTTGAATATTATGAACATTAACATTTATAAGCAATTTGTTTTGCAATTGGCTACAGAACAAACCATTGTTATATATGACTTGCCTATTGACTTGCCTAGTTAACCTAATTAACCTAGTTGAGCCTTTAAAATGCACTTTAAGCTAAATACTAGTATCTTGAAAAATATCCAGTCAAATATTATTTACTGTCATCATGGTGAAGAAAAAAAATCAGTTATTAGAAATTAATTATTATTATGTGTTAAAAATATTCTCTCCGTCAAACAAAACTTTTATTTTACATTTTAACTAATATGGGCTTTTAATTTGAGATTTAACTGTATAGATTTTCATATATGGCTATATACAGTAATTATATGTAATATATTTGAACAAATGTACATAATGGTAATTCCAATGGTTAGAAAAACACATTTAAGTGGCCATTTCTGTATTAATTTATAATACAATTTTTTTTAATCAAATATAAACATGAATGTCATACACGTAATATGCATATATTTCCATGTATCAGATTTATATATGGGGTATTCTTACTATGATTAAAAAAAACCATAACAAATACTGCTATTATTTAGCTATTTAATTCTAAAATTTCTAAACTGTGTCACAATTGGTGTCATATTTCATTGAGTCAGATCTCTGGTTTAACCAGATTACAGCAAGTCCAATAAACAAATGATTTACAAAGCACGAATTAGGTCTTTAAATCACCAACTCAACTCCATCATTCCACATGCATGGCAGGACTTGACAGTAAGAACCGCCAATGGCTCAGAGCCAGTGGGAAAGACACTTGGGACAGTTGACAGACTCGCCATTAATCATTTTTTATCATCATCCTAATTTACCAGCTGGCATCTGTACGTTTAATGTTAATCCAACAAGATCCTGAAATGATGAGAGGGAGTGCAGAATATTACAGGTTAAATAATGCTACTGCTCTCCTTTTTATTTGACATTTAAGTCCTATTAGACCTAATTTAAAAAGAACAGAAAAAATTTTATGCTTATTGCAATATGATGTCTTATATCTCTTCATTACCGGAGGTGGCTTAAGAAAATGTCACTAAATATGTCATTTGAAAAAAAAAAAAAAGAAGAAGTATATTTATGACTTTCTTAGTTAAAGAAAATCTCTAGGGTTTACAGAAAACGTTCCGAAAAACAGAAAATATCCAGTGAGTGGCAGTACTGTGGGTGCAAATGCCTTATTAATACCAGAGGTCAGAGGAGGATGGCCAGACTGGCTCGAGCTGATACAAAGGCAACAGAAACTCAAATAACCACTGCAGAAGGTCTGCAGAAGAGCATCTCTGAATGCACAACACATCCAACTTTAAGGCGGATGGGCTATGGCACAGGCTCACCAAAATTGGACAATAGAAGATTGAGAAAAAGTTTGCCTCGTCTGATGAGTCTCGATTTCTGCTGCGACATTTGAATGGTGGGATCAGAATTTGGCATCGATAACATGAAAGCATAGATCTATCCAGCCTTGTATCAACGGTTCAGGCTGGTGGTGGTGGTGGTGTAATGGTTTCTTGGCACACTTTGGGCCCAGTAGTACCAATTGAGCATTGTGTCAATGCCACAGCCTACCTCAGTATTGTTGTTGACCATATCCACCCCTTTATAATTACAGTGTACCCATCTTCTGGGTGGCTACTTCCAGTAAGATAATGTGCCATGTCATAAAGCGTGAATCATCTCACACTGCTTTCTTGAATATGACAGTGAGTTCACTGTACTCAAATGGCCTCCACAGTCACCAGATTTCAATCCAATAGAGCACCTTTGGGATGTGGTGGAACGGGAAATTCGCATCATGGATGTGCAGCCGACTAATCTGCAGCAACATGTCAATATGGACCAAAATCTCTGAGGAATATTTCCAGTAGTTGAATCTATGCTACAAAAGATTAAGGCAGTTCAGAAGGCAAAATGGGGTCCAACAAGGTGCTAGTAAGGTGTACCTAATAAAGTGGCCGGTTAGCGTTTGATTATTTGTGTTTATTTATACACACTGTATGTGTGTGTTTTCTTATATCGGTGTGTACATTATATTAATGCATTTGTTTGTTTGTTATAAGCTTTAAAATGGCATTCTTATGTAAAATTAAAAGCAATGCGTGTGAGTTACTTTTGTTGCTTTATCAAGGATTCATCAATAATTAATTTATAAAGTAAGGACTGTACCCTCTAAACTGTTGGTGTGACAGCAAGCCTATTTACCTTACAATAATTTTAAGATTAAAATAATCTGAGTCCAAATACAACTACTGTACTTTTCTTTATTGGTGTTTGGTAGATTGCTGAATGGCTCAAACTCATTCATTCATTCATTTATTTTCTTTTCGGCTTAGTTCGGATTATTATTAATCTGGGGTTGCCACAGCGGATTGAACCGCCAACTTATCCAGCATATGTTTTACACAGTGGAGTTTTACACAGGTGCAACCCATCACTGGGAAACATCTATACACACTCATTCACACACATGACAGACAATTTAGCTTATTCAATTCACCTATAGCGCATGTTTTTGGACTGTGAGGAAAACCGGAGCACCCAGAGTAAACCTACACAAACACGGAGAGAACATGCAAACTCCACACAGAAATGCCAACTAAACTAGCTGAGGCTCGAACCAGCGACCTTCTTGCTGTGAGGCGACCGTTCTACCCACTGTGCCACTGTGACGCCCTGGCTCACACTCATCCCTCCATATACAACAAAATAATCCTGAATCATGAATCAAATAATCAGATCACTGTAAACATATCCTTTATGAATTAATAAATCAGGTCTATAAACCAATAACCCAGCTGGATCATTCCATGTCCAGGGCACAAATTATGCATAAATCATATCTTTTAAGCAATGACTAGAAAATTACAATTCCCTGAGCAAATCAATCTTGAAACAATCAACCATGTCAATGAAAAGAACGCTTTATTCAAATGCTAATGCAGATGTCAACATATTCAGTGACAAATGACTAACGTTTGACCTGTTCCTCGCACAACCACCACATTACTTCAGAAGACTTCCAATATTACACAAGCACTTTTATGGAGCCCTAGTGCTCATTCGCTTCCATTATAAAGAAAGGAGTGATTCTTCAAGCTGACATTAGTGTGAGTAAAATGACAAATATTCTGAAATGGGAAACGCCGCCACGGTGCAAACTAATAGCCCAGATGCTCATGGTGACGATCCAGAGTAATGACTTTTAAAACTTGTGAAGGGCATCTTCTTTTTATAGTCGTCTTTTGGCCTAATTAGCCTGCTCTAATTAGAAAAAGCCCATTCAGGCGCTCTCTAATACAGCTTAAGCACATAAAATGAAGGTATGTAACTGGAAACGAGAGAAAAGCTTGCAAAAAAATGCGATCTAAAGAATCTGCAATGCAGCATGTTTGGTATTCAAAAATTGCTGTCTCTATGTCTTTTGCTCTCTTTCACTAGGTCTAATTTCCCCATCTTTTTTATTCTCATTTGCGCTCTCAGAGGAAATGCCGAGCACAGAGAAGCAGATGTGTACGGCATGCAGCAGCAGCACCTGTGATGGGGAAGTTTTCAGACGCAACTCTAAAGTGATTTTTTTTTTTTTTGCCTCCTTAGGGCATGACGTTCATCGAGCTCTTTTTCATATAGCCCACAGGAAATCACAGCGGCAGATGTGGAAATCATTTCAGCGCCTGACACTTCATCTTCACAGCACGCTGAACGGGGCGGCACTCCATCACTCACTTCTCTCTTGTACAGTCGTGACGTGGCTATTTAAACCATGCGGAAAATTTGCCACGCGCAAGGCTGTTTGCTCTGACGTTTACAGTTCTGCTTACAACCGAGAATGCCAGTGTGTGTGTATAAGAGGACATGAATGTCTGTCTGTGCTATGTTAAAGGAATAGTTCACCTGAAAACTTTTATTCTGTCCTCATTTACTCACTCTTCACTTGTAAACCTGTTTGATTCTCTTTCTTCTGTTGAATACAAAAGAAGATATTTTGAAGAAAGCTGAAAATTGGTAACCAGTAGATTTGTTTCCATCTAAAGATGCAAATTAGACTGGAAAATTTCATTAAACATTTGCAACTTAGGGAGCAAGTTAATTAATGTATGCACCAATTTATTATTTCCGATAGAGAAGCACAGATTGCATGCGCAAATACATTTACATTTAGTCATTTCTGTCAAAAGCAACTTACAATTGAGGAGACTTTCATCAATTCAACAAGAAGAGGCAGTACACACAGAAAGTGCTAATTATACAAAAGAACTGACACACATGCGCTGTGCAAAATGCTTGCGCTTTCCAGGCGCATATAGTTCTTATGGGGTGTTCACACTAGACACGGCATGCACGAATACATCTATTCATGCTTAAATAGACGTGTGAACATTTTGAATTTACTCGCTTCATTTGCGTGGTAAATTCACTTCACAATAAATGAGTCACTTCATGGGCGGGGCCTCTGTTTTAAGCCGACTCTAGTTACGTTTTGTATTGTATTGAGAGAGCAGCTGTGCTTTATGTGATTTAGGAAGGCTGAAAAACAGTGTGGATTCGTTCAGTGTTGGCATATGTATTTTCGTTTGAGTCCACTAGATCCTTTCTGAAGTGCACACAGCTCTGTGATTTCATCCACTCTTCCAGAAACATCCTGAATGACGGAAGCTTTCAGCGGTGCTTCTGACTGAGCCAAGCTCAGTTTGATGAGCTGTTGTCTGGTGTCGGCAGGAGGATTTCCCCTCAAGACACGCACTAAGTTATAATCATGTTCATTCTAGAGCAAGCTCCTGATTGGTTAACGAATGTCCACTAAAGTTCAGATTTTCCGATCAATTTGCAAAAATTCGCTTAATTCGCGTCGCAGGATGTCTATTCCGGTCTTTGCATTGACTTAACATGTAAATCCCTCGTGCTTCATCCGCTTCTGGTGTGAACACATCATTAGAATGCTACAAGTGCACTGCGAGTCATGTGACTAGAACTAACCAATAAGCTTCATACTTCTAATTACCTTAGACAGACGCAGCACACACAAACAGTGCATTGCTTTTTAATTTTCTCTATTAATAAAACTTTAACGAGAGCTGCAGCGAGGGTTTGTCATCCTCTGAGAGAACGGTTGATGGTTGCCTATCAATAACAGACGTCATGAGAGTGCGAGCTGAAAGCGCATTGAAACCGGTGATGGAAGCATCACGCCTCAGGCTTTTCACATGCTTTTAGACGTGATATGTGAATTGCCCCTAAAGCATTGTCTCCATTTAATAACTCAAAGAGAACAAAATCATCACTGATAAACTGGCACCAAATATCAAAAATAAAAAGTGGAATTTGCTGGTTAGGAGAAGCCACTGTAGGCCTTTTTTCTTTATAATTAATTATTTGCGCCTCAGAAAACAAAGTGGAAATGCACAGAATACATGGTGGTTTTGGAGAAGTGAGATGCTCTTTGGGAGCACAGATGCTCAAGAGAGTTCTGGAGGTACTAACAGTGAACCAACTTGATGATGGACTTTGGCTGAAGGATATAAAAATGACCAAAACAACATTTCAGATGTTTTACAATGTGGTCGCTCCACTGGTTTGTCCATTAATGTCATCCCATCGAGACCAACTTGACCATAATGTGATTTCTTTGATGCGCACGCTGGAATTTACTGAGTAAAAGTGGTTTCATCTTAGTGTATGCACATCATTTCTTATCAAATAAATTTTTTATTTTTTTCTAAATACATTTTTATGCACATTTTCGAAATGTTAGATGGATTTCGATGGATGAAAACACAGCTATTGACTTCCATACTATTTGTTTTTTCTACTACAGAAGTCAAGAAATACAAACTTTCAGTTTACTTCAAAATGTCTTCTTTTATATTCAACCGAATAAAGGAATGCATAAAGGTTTGAAAGCGTTTGAGGTTGGGGTGTACATTTAAATTTTTGGGTGAACTGTGCCTTGGTGTAAGGTGAAAGATTTAATGAGAAGTTTTTAGCAAAGCATGCCAAAAAACGTGTTAGATCATTACAGTTTATGTTGCTTTATGAAACTGCACGTGCATGAGTCTATCATATGTCTACATAAATGCACATATGAATGTGTGTTAAATACATACAATCTGTTTCTCGTTGAGGTTTCCGCTGCTGTAGGTGGTGGCGAGGGTGGAAGAACAGGCCTCGCTGTACCATGGCACTTTGCCGTACTGTGTGGTGCTGCTGATGGAGAGCGTGTAGATGCTGTTGGTGTATCCATCACAGTTGCAGCTGTCCCGTTCTCGCCCTCCATTACCCGATGCCCAAACAAAGATGGAGCCAAGCCCACCACGACCCTACAACACATGAACACATCACTAGTCATTCGTTACGTCTAATGTAGCTTCATTAATAGTAGAGTTAGTAGTCTTTTATAGACTGACAGCAGAATGTCTGAACTCCATCGTAGCTTTCATTGGCCAATGACAAGCCAGGATGCCAGGTCTGTTTATAAAAACTTACTGCTAATGAAAACTGGCTCAAAAGTCGACCAGTTGTGTTTTATTTTGGTCCTCCAGAGCTGAAACTGGGATGTGAAATGTACAATAACAGACCAGTGTGTGACAAAGAAATAATCCATTCAACAATGTCTTGAGTGTTGAAGAGTCTAATCTGTGAACTTCACACACTTTTGGTAATCCAGTGTTTTGTTAATCCTGATAAGCACTCATTGTCTAAGTTGTAATCACCACAGCTTTGTTTCCAGATGGACCGCTAAACAGAACAACATGTCTCATGGACATACTGTGGAATTCAACCATCGAAAGTCCTCTGACTTGAAAATACCCAAGTGTTTCCCATTTTGCATGCTTTATGATTCAGATATTCAGCCATTGGTCTGCGGAAATGACGCATGAAGCTAAGACTAAAATTTTAAGATTTGCTGTGTGTGTTTTTTAAAGACTATTATGCTCATCAAGACTCCAATTATTTCATTAATAAACAACATTTAATTTCCTAAATAACACTATAAACGCCTTTAATGTCACTTTTAATCAAATTACTGCTCTTATTGAACAATTTCTTTGAAAAAAAAAACATATTACAAAAAAAGTAGTGTAAACAAACAGACACCAATTCTCTAAATGTATTTACAGTCTAATCCAACAGTCTGTTCATATAATTGCTAATTAAAAATAGAGTATTATACTATAAGTGGCTGGCCTTTTAAGACGTGACGCACATGTTTTTACCACTTGCTTACAACTTACCGGGCTGATTTAAACATTCTGAGCTAGATCTAATCACAGGACTTGTGAGGTCTGCGGCATCAGATCCTTTACAACATATAAGTAGGCGATTCTTGGCACAAATAGGATGCTGAGAGACTTTATGCAAATCAAATATCTGGCTATGTGAGACAAACGCATTTATGAATCAAACATCTGTGCAGTGCCTATTAATGTCTGTGCGCAAGCCTCGTCTCTATTACAATAGCCCACAAAAAAAATCCAATTGAACAAGCCAATTATGGCTGTCATGATTAATTTAAAACCAATACTGTGACCCATGAAATCTGCTGTATTTAATGCCTTCGCAATATCGGCTGGACAGCTGACAAAGCGCCACTCTTCTTTTCTCATATATTAGTCTCCTTTCCAGTCAAGCAAGCCGGCAGAATTTGATTAAAGTTTCTGTTCCATCTTCTCCGGTCCATATGGGTAATATTCACAGCTGACTGACTCAGGATTATTGTGGCCATAAGTGGTTTGTTTGTTTGTTTGTTTGAGATGCTGCAATCTGCTTCAAAATATATTCAGAGGTGCAATTCTAGAAAATTGGGGATTAAAAAAAACTGACGTGTGGAGATTCAAAAAGCAAGAGTCGCACCGCTGAGGCAGATGTTTATGTGGGGCGTAATTTGAGTAAATGACTAGAGGGAGAAATCAGTTTTAAATCCCACAAAATTAACAGCAGTCAAATTCCTCCTGCGTGGCCATAGCAAAAGTGCTGCTATTCACACAGACGAGGCGAAAGATTAAATCTTTTTGTAGCTCTCTGATAAAAGCTTGTCTGTGATTACCAAGGACACGTTCGGGATGAAACAGAAGCGGAAATCGCGACAGGCATTCGTCCTAAAAAGGTTAGATCCTTCGCCTGTAAAACACGACACGCTCTCTTTCTGGCTGTGACAAATCTCATCATTTGTTCAGCGTGAGGCAAAAGCAGGTGGTCTGGATTTAATTCCATTACGGATATTTTGCTAAATTACTCTGAAGACAACGCAAGCTTCCTAAATGGCTTTTAGAATGTCAACACTCAGAGTTTTTTGCTGAATTTGCATTGATGCTGTCATAACGATTTGTATAAGAGCAATTCTATGCAAATGTCAACCTTGCTATAACCAAAATAGTGAAACCCTATTACCGGTAAGTTATTTTGAGTAGGCTTGTATTTTATAGTAATGTAAAAATACTCAAAAATGTCTGTGTCAATGTTTTTAAACTATTATATTTGATTTATACAATTTCACATCATATCACATCCATAACAAAGCTGTCCTTATAAATCATGGTTTCCGCTACATTCATTCTTCCATGGCGCGGCGCCACACCAAAATTTATCCTGCCATGGCTACTTTACAGCTTCTCATTCAAAACATTCAGTCATTTTTAAAAGATTTTTTTATAGCGGGTTATAATCGCACCAAAACGTATTAAAAGGTGAGTGAATTATAACAGAGCGAACTTTTCTGTAACCGTAGTAGTGCTGTGCATTATTTGTTTGACCCTTTAAGGTTGACTGAATGTCTGACAAGGCTGCGGGATGCATGAGGCCAGCATACAGGCGTAACTTTCAGTTAAGATGAACAGTTTCCATAAATATACTTTATAGATAAAGGTCTATGGCTCTACATACAATTACTTTATCTTGCTGGAGTTTATAGCCACTTCACTTTACTTCAGAACGTTATGCTGCTGTGTAGGTCTATTAAAGACATTTGTGAATATTCCCAGCAATTCTAATAAATGTTGGAGACATACTTGTTACATAAATGCACTAAATCACAGTTCAGCAGCATATATTTGACGGCGTGCAAGAAGTTCGGCATGAACAGAGGAAATCGGCGCGCAAGCAAAGAGACCCGCATGGTCTGGGGATCAATTGGTACCGGGCCACAAGAAATCATTAATTATTTCAGTTTTATTTATTATCTGAGATTGAACAATCTTTGATTTTGAAAGATGACCATATTCTCTTGGCTATATCTTGGTCACTTGAGTGACAAAATGTAATCCACAAGCTAGCAAAATAAGTAAGAAACAGATGCCTTTGGAAAGTTTCTTTGCAAAGGGAAAAGGCCCAGTGAAGGACCCACAAACTACCAAGGAATGGATCCGCAACCTATTTTTTAACAGATCAGGTGAATCCAGCATGTCTGTGAAAGAAGTTCAACTGCTGGAGATCCCAAAAGACGATAGCTTTAAGGGCCATTCAAATATTGCATCTTTTCCGCACGCAGGTCCGTTATTTCCATTTTAGGAGCGTAAGTTGTGCGATGTGCATAAGTTTCATGATGTGCTCGTGCCTTTAGGCGCACCCGGTTGAAAACATCTTTCAGAAAGCTGAGAAAGAGTCTGAAAGAGTCACATGACAAGAACTGACCGAGCAGCTTCATACTTTGTATGGAAAATACACATTTTGGTAGACTAATTACTTCAGACAAACACAGAGCACCGAAACACTGCAATGCTTTTTAATTTTCTCCACAAATAAAACTTGTATCAGAGTTACAGCAATGTTTTGTCAGCTTGTCATCCTGTGAGAAAACGTTGATGATCGCCTAGCAATCTACTTAGATCCACACCCCCAACGCCCCACAGGCTGCGTTAATATTTTGACCGGTCCACGGTGATAAAAAGGTTAGGGACCACTGCTATAGAGAACCAACTGTTATCTTTTTTAATAGCATTGTTTCTTTTAGGTCGTGCAGTTTAATTCACAGAATTTCAACAAAGTTTAGTGTAAACTCCCTAACTTTTTTGGTCACATATATAACACATGTTTATTTTCCTCATTTCAACGCTAAGAATATGATATTTTTCTGACCTCACAACTCTGTGGTTAGTCGTTTTGAAAAATATAAACAGATGTTTCATCATAATGTTAGTATATACTTTCTATATGAATTTATGTTTTGAGTTTTTACTGCAAATGTCACATCCATAACGCTGGGATTGCTCATAAGCAGAAGAATGATTGTGAGCATATGGTTTCAAATGCTTGATAAAACAAGGTTGATAAAAGAGTACTGAAATGAACAAACAAGAGGTGTGTCGACAGAATAGATTTTCTATTTGGTTCAAGTTTCTCTTTCAATTGCGTTTTTTTAAACTTATTTTATCATCCCCGGGCAAAAATTGCAAGTCTGGTTGCTCAGAAAAGTAATATCGCTCAGTAATAGCCTCTCCTCAATAAGCTGCATGATTTGAGGCATCATTCATATCTCTGGCACAAATGGTGCGTGATGACATACCCGCTGAAGTTTACAGGTTTGTTTATATCCACAACTGTACATAAACAGCCTTTTAAAAGTCTGGCCTCTCGAAAATGTGTTTTTTTGAAAGCCTAATAATACATTCGTGCCTGTTTTGACCAGCAAGAGCTTTTACATCAAAACAGGAACGAATGTGTTATTAGTAGGCTTGCACAATATATCATCTCAGCACGGATATCGCAATGTGATCATTCGCCATAATCACACTGCAGGATATGCAGTGTTGAGTTTGGATTTTGAGTTATCATTTGCATGGATTTTTAAAACAAAATATTTCTATTGCATTTTATCTTTACACTCAAATAATACAGAAGTAAAAACAACAAACAAACAAAATTCTTGATATTTTACATCAATATTTATATTATTTATCTCTCTTCTTCTTCATCAATCAACACGTTTCCAACTCCACTACATTTTAGGAACAATTTGAACAGTCCCCAAATGCCCTCAAAGATGTACAAGTCCACCACTGATATGAACTATAACTCCCATTATGCACCTCACACACACCTGTTCCGTATCAGCGATGATTGCACACACACAGCTGAAAGCTAATCGAAGACTGATTACACAGACTATATATGCTGCTCACATTCTCACACACTTTGCTGAGTCTTGTTGTTGTTCACCTGGACCCTTGTTCCCTTGTTTACATCGTTTGCCGTCTGTACCGATCACTTTGCGTGTGACCTCGACTACGCATCTGGATTACCCTTATGCTCCAGTTTGTACCTATTGACCATTGTCTGCCTGACGAATCTTAATTAACTCTGTTGTCCAGCGTCCATCAGTTACAGACCGTAGGAGGATTTGAAAAGCATTCAGTACAAAGAATTCATTGTAACTTTAATAACTATCCATTTTATTGAATTATTTACAAAACTAAGACTATGTAGTGTTTTTTGTCATTTGGTTATTCAATTACTGTACACCTGAATACTGTTATGCTGTGTTCACACCAGACATGGCACGTGGATAGATGCGTGAACATGATCAGTTTTCTCACTTTATTCGCGCTTGAAATTCACTTCACAATAAACACGGATTCGCGTTATGGGGAGGGCTGCTGTCTACCTGGTGACACTAGCTTCGTTGCTAAATGGCTAACATGGATTTTATTGAGAGAGGAGCTGCACTTATGTGCTTAAGGAAGGCTAAAAACAGCGTAGGTTCGTTCCCCGCCGTGTCTGAATCCACTAGATCCTTTACGAGGTGCACCCCACTCTGTGAGTTCATCAACTTGTCCAGAAACTACCTGGATGATAAAGGCTTTCAGCGGTGCTTCAGACTGAACCAAGCCCAGTTTGATGAGCTGTTGTCCGGTGTCGACAAGAGGGTTTTCCCTCAGGACACCAACAGGCACTCCGTCATAATCACTCCCCTACAAGAGCAAGCTCCTGATTGGTTAACACAGCGCAAATGTCCACAGAACTTCAGATTTTCCTACTCGAGCGATCCGTGCTGGAGGGTGTCTATTCGCGTCTTGGTATTGACTTAACGTAAATCACTCACACTAGGCGCTTCATCTGCGTCTGGTGTTAACGCAGCATAAGACACCTCCGAAAACAATAAAACACTGTTCATTTCATTTGTATTTTTTTCTTTATTGCATTTATCTATACTTGTGGATTGTTTATTATAATTTATGCAAATGCACTGCCCTACAGAACCATCCCAATCAATTTCGAATGATAAATTCTTTCCAAATAGAGATATTCAAGTCATCTAGTAAAATTGTACTCATAACGCAATTTATATTTCAGAAAAGCTAAGTTAGATTTGTGCAAATAATAAAAAGTTTTTGAAGTCCATTTATCAACGATACTTAAATTAAACTGTTCTTCGAATAAAATAAATAAATGGTGCTTCATTAAAAAAAACTTCTTTCAAAAACATTCAAATTTACTTAAACTTTTGAAAGATATTAACAAAATAAGTTAATGTTTGTCTTAGAAAATACCACAAAAAAGCTGAAAAAAGGCAGGGAGAAAGGAACAAGGGAGCCTAATGATCAAATCAAAAGTAAAAAACAAACAAACTGATTTTCATATTCATAGAGCGATGTGTGTATTATGCTGAAACTCTATCAAGGTATAAACTCGCAAGGGATGTAAGTATGTGTGGCACGCGAGAAAGAATTAACATATCAAAAAGGAAAACAGAAAACAAAAGCTCATCTCCCGCCAAGATCACAGAAATCTCCCCAAATCTGGTATTCTCTATAATGGAGTGTTTGTCAAAGTGCACTTCCTCCTCAATTTTCTCTCCATAAACGTGTTTAAACAGGCGATGACATCTTCAACAGCTCCCCCCGTCCGGGCCGGTTCCTCTGCTGGAGGTGCTGATGGAAGCTGACGGCTGCTGTGACACATTTAGCTGATCTAAGATCTGCTCGTATGACCTGACGTGAGCATTCACACTGACACTGACTGGAGGTGACACCGCCACTGGAAGTCATTCATTTTTCAATGAGATACGCTGATTTTCGGTGACATGAGCGATTTGTAGGTCGACAAAGTTGAGGAAAGTTTTAATTTATGAGAAATGAGCAGCAGTGCGATCTGTTTCCTATGAGACACTTGAAATGGCTTGGATGGAAATAATAAGAAATGCATGCATGTCGGCATTTATTATGTATTAGGCACTTATGCATTTGATATGTAAACACGTTGAGCAGGAAGTAAACTGAATTAGAGGCCATTCACTAGTTTTCATTGCATATAAATGTGAGATGGAGCACTTGGGAAATATTTTTTAATAAGCACCTCCTCCATCATGTTAACCTTTAAAAAGATAATTTGTTCTGCCAACTTGCTACTGCAAACAGAAGCCTGCAATGTGTTCCCTGCCTCTTTGTTCTTCTGATTGGTTCACTGCTGTGAGACTGACATTGATTAGCAGCGCTGTGTGTAAAAGTTTACTTGACACAGTGGGTATTTCTCAATTATAAGAACGCAAGAACCCAATAACAAGAACGGATACATATTCTCAAGGCGATTAATCTTGCCATGTTACTACCGAAGAACAAACTCGGGAGGCTGAGAGAACACAGAACGTATCCCATGAGGAGTAAGACGCTGCGTTCTTCCTAACGGTCACATGACTTTAACACTTTAATGGAAAAATTCTGTTTTCTCAATATATAACATGCACGCAAGCCTAACTGCGTTCACATCGAAAGCAGCGAGAGCGTCAAAGTTGCCGCAAGTCGTTCATTTTCAATGGGAGTTGGCGATGATATGCGGTGAGGAGCAGCGCGGTGCATCTTTGCCAGTGTGGGTTATCGAGGAGAGTTGATATCAAGTCAACGTGGCTTGGTAATGGGCTGTGATGCGGTTCGGCAGCAAGCAATGGGAATGTAGAAGTCCACCACTTGAGAGGTTTCCAGAGAACACAATCCTGTGAACTTTGGTTCCACCAGAGTTGCTCCCAAGGATTTGATTATTGCGGTTGCCTAATTTTCAATTATTTATGATGATTTCCTACAGTGACATGCATAAAAAGTTACTGCCAAGTTGACGTGCATTAATGTTATATTTTGTTTTTCTTCACAAAGCAGGAATCCTATGCTAACTATAACGACAGTACAAAGAAAAGTATTGCTGCTTTAGAATATTTCAGACATATGGACATATTGGAGAAGTGGAGCAAAGCCACAGTATACGTAACAACTTGATCTCCAATAGTTAAATAAATCTGATAAAAGGCGTGCAACATTCTCAAACTGAAAAGCACATTTTTATGCAAGAACGTAACTGATTTGCTGCAATGGCCCTTTAAACATGAGATCAATGTAGAAAATGTTGACGATCTTGCCGGCAGAGCAGGAAAGGCAGACAGCATTGTCGCCAGGGCGGCCAGAGCGAACTTTCGGTGTGAACACACAGTTTCAAAGATACTTTGCACAACACAAACAAAACTGATTTTATTATGAATTTCAGCAAATAAACACCCTTAATGTGTTTTTGCCTTTACTAAAATTCTACTAAAAGTAGTAACTAAAAGTACTTTCACTGTCTCATTAAGGAAAGATTCCTGAGATAAACAAAGGATATTTCTGAGCTTTAAAAATAATCTGGTATATAAATTGTCGTGAGTTAATTTAGCTGCAATGACTCCAACTTCTAGAGTGAGTAGTACTGCACTCAAGTCTGCATTTGATGCATCCTCAATATCCAGATTTCAAGTACTCTGTTCTTGAGGGTGGATGAAATTACATGAGAATACAAGGACAAAAAAAAGACAAAAAAAAAACACATATATATACATATATATATATATATATATATATATATTAGCATAAGAATGCATATAGAAAAACAGCAAGATTCTTAAAAACCCAAGTGTAATGATCATGTCCATCAAGCGTGTGTTTACATAGAAAAACAATGGAAAAGTAGTGCACTGGAATGGAAAAACCCTTACCCTGTACTGGCAAAACATATAGATTGAAAATCATATTTTTTAAGGCTATGGTCAGTTATGCATTCTTCCTGCGGCCAAATCGCTTACCAGAAAGTAAAAGTATCATGACCTGGAGACCTCCAACTGCAAAATCTCTTCAAGTCTGCACTGACCTCTGTGACTCCCTGCAGGAAAGCTTCTTTGGCCAGTTTGGCAGGGCCGTCCACTGTCTTCCCATCATCCTCTGGGCCCCAGCTGGCGCTGTAAATGTGGATGTGCTGGGAGTTCAAGCTAAGAGACTGAGCCTCCACAACATCTGTTACCTCTCCATCCAACATGCGCACACCTGCATGCAGAGCAGAGACAGACAGAAAGCGAGTCAATGAAGATACCAGAGAGACAGCAAAAATGGGTTTTGCAGAAATGTGCTGTCTGTAAACGGATGGACATTTTCAAGAGAAAATGAAAAAGAAATGAAGAAGGTGCACAAGTGTGCAGCACAAATTGCTCTACTGGAACTGAAGACAAAACCAAAGCTGAGCAGAATATATCTGATGTTAAATATAAAACTATATGAAGAAGGAGTTTGACCAATGAGGATTTTAATACTTTAATACTTTTATGCAAAGGATGTCCAAATGTGACACCAGACGCTCAGCAGGGCTGCATTTAATTGATCACAAATTCATATTATTATTGAATCTATGATACAATTTTCTTTTCAAAATGATTTGACATGAAAAACACGTCTTTACTGTCACTTTCGATCAAATTACTGTGATGAATAAAATGGTAGTTTTAAATAATAAGCAGCAAATCAGCATACTACATTTTTTCTGAAGGATAAAACACTGAAATACAGCTTTTCATTACAGAAATACATTTAATAATTTAATAAAATAGAAACAGTTATTACATGATCATTTAAATAATATTTAACAATATTGCTGTCAAGTTTCTGTGTTGTCGTGTTCCATGTGATTTTGTTGTGTCATTTGATTCCTTTGTTCTGTTCTGTTTCAGCTATTTGTTAGTGTTCATTAGTTCCACCTAGATAGACAGATATGCTCCTGAGTTTTGGTCAGCCTTTAGCTGCGTTTGAAATCACAAACTTCCATACTATATAGTACGCTTAAAACAGTATGTGAGCAGAGTAGTATGTCCAAATTCATAAAGTTCAAAAAGCAGTATGTGAGAAGTACCCCGATGACCTACTACTTTCGTGAGATTTTGAAGTGCGCATCCGATTGATGCTACGCTATCCCATGATGCACCCTGAGAGAATACATGAATGCTAGTGAAGCGGTGCAACTGACGATGGTAGGTCACATGATGATGACAAATAGGCAGATGTAGTTTGTCTGAGTCAATTCATACTACTGACATTCCTGCTGTATAGAATGTACTTTTTAAACAGCTGAGTAGTACGTTTAAATTCAAATGCAGTACCTACTGAGTAGTATGCGATTTCGGACGCAGCCTTTGTCCGGTCTTGAATTGTTAAATTCTTTGTTATCCTGATACGTTAGCTGTTCCTGTTTCCCATGAAGAGTGTTTGATTTGTTTAGTTTTAAGTTTTAGTCAAAAAAGATTAGTTTTTGATAATACCTGTTCAATAGGTAGAAGACCCACAGGTGCTGCATACAGTAGGTGTGTATTTAGAGTGCAACCTTGACTATTACTATCTTATACTTTTTCATAACACAATTGGGCAAAAAAAACCCTCTTTCAAATAATAATAGATGTAAATGTTTTAAAAAAGTATATACTGTAGTTAACTAGATAGAGTATATAGATAGAATGTAAGAATAATAAAGTATAAAGTATGATATTACAGCTAGAACACATAATTATTTAGCTTTCGTAAAGTCACTGCGACTGCAAAATATTTCCCAAACCTGACAAAAACTTTCTAATATGCAAATGTTATTTTCAAAGCCTAACTTCTTTAGTTGGAGATGAATTGCTTGTTTAGTGTCCGACTAGAACGCGCCGTAAGAAGGGGAAGAAAAATCTAATTAAAAAAGAGTGATTCTGTGGCCGTTTGTTTGATTAATAATAATCCGAGCAACAGGATTCAGACACTTCATGCACCCACACACACACGACCCAGCGGCCAATTAGATCAACAACATCTGCTGTCTATACACACACACACATCCACACACACAGAGGGAGACTTATCCTCATAATAAAGACCCAGAAAAACACAGAAATCACATGCAGGCTCAGGCGACGGCCTCTGCCTTAATCACCCACATCTAGATGTAGAAATATTTTCCTACAAAGACTATTAAAGTATAAGATGTGGAATTTGCGCTCGCCCACAGCAATGTCTGGCCTTGAATGCGCTCGGTGTGACTGGAATAGCCGAGATATTCACCTTAATGGATGTGATTTATAATTGAAAGATAAAGTGTTTTAGATTAGTCCAGAGCAGTGTGACGACATGTGCACAAAGGGTAGGAAATGAGAGCTTCAGTGACTGACTTTCTTGATTGATCCTATTAGCATATGCAAATTTGCCAATCACTCACCTCCGATTTTGGCATTGTAAGCCACGCCCACTCCGCAGACGCCATTGTTCGCTGCTGCTGCCACCTCGCCGGCACAACGTGTGCCATGTCTGGAAAGACAAAAAAAGGGAGAGTTTGCACAAGTGAACAGTGTGGCGCTCACACACTCGGTTCACGTTCAGTTCAACCAAATTCTAAAGCAGTCCAGGATTGAACAGGCAAATTCTGTCATTGCAATGGAGAGTTCGCTCTTGGGGCACCTAAATACAGACACGTTTTCTTTATCCTTTAATTAAAATCTAATTATGTCCTAGCAGGAGACAAGGATAAATAAATAAATGGCTGATTATGGTTGTCACTTGTGTGCCTGATAGCTCCTGCAGACAAATCTCCAAGGCTCAGAGCTGGGGTGGGGATGAACTTCACTGTCGAAAAGAAATCGCAGCTGGCTTGTGGGGCTCTTTTTTTTTCTGTATGTGCACTGCGAAAGCTATTTTCTCCATTCATCCGCGTTCTATTCGAGCTCATTGTTTCCCTGAGACAAAGAGGACGATCGGGAGCCCGGGAAAGAAGCCGGAGAGCCCATGAGGCTGCAGATGTGTTAAGACAGCGGCCTCGCTTCACCAGAGCCTTCATTACATCTGCCGCTTTACACAAAGATATACACGAAAGGATTATTAGGCACACATGAACTCCGTGGCCCAAAATAACAGAAGAGAAAACCACACAAATTAATATGCTTTGTAGTCTACGGAGTCCCAAGACAAAACAAAAATGCACTAGCACAATAAGAGGGATGATAAAAGCTAATTCACACGTCTGGGGTATCATGACAGCGGCTCAGCCATCATGCTTTGCCTTTGTAAGTAAGTGAGACATATTTCTGAAAAGATCATTTAATACTGAATAACTAACATTTTAGTTATTTTGAAATTTGTTGCAAAAAAAGACACACCAGAATTAGCTATTAATTACATTCAATCAACAGACTGTAGTGGTGCTGGATTCCTCAATTAATTGATTCTCTAACAATAAGCTGTAACACTTTATACTGATGCTCCTTTCTGATATTTTGTTGAATACAACAAAGTTTGCAAGTACAAGTCCACAGGTGGTCTTTAGAGTAGTGATCGTTTTCTGCTTAGCATCTATAAAGATTTTTTGATGCTCCACCAAAAGACATTAAATTCATATCAACTTATACTAACCCTAATCTTATAATACTAACACTGATAGTAAAGTTGTAGCGTTACTTAAAGTGAACATGAAACACAAAGTAAAACGTACACATAGACATCACCTATATATCCTGACAAAAGTCTTGTTGTCGATCCCAGTTGTAAGAGCAACAAATAATAACTTTACTTCTAGTTGATCAATTGCAAATGTGGCAGAAGGTAGATTTTTCAGATGAATCATCTGTTGAACTGCATGCCAATCATCACAAATACTGCAGAAGACCTATTGGAACCAGCACGAACCCAAGATTCTCACAGAAATCAGTCAAGTTTGGTGAAGGAAAAATCATGATTTGAAGTTACATTCAGGATGGGGGCATGAGAGATATCTGCAGAGCGAATGGCAACATTGATAGCCTGAGGTATCAAGACATTTGTGCTGCTCATTACATTCCAAACCACAGGAGAGGACAATTGTTTAGCAGGATAACGCTCCTTTCATATTTCAGCCTCCACATCAAAGTTCCTGAAAGCTAAGAAGGTCAAGGCGCTCCAGGATTGGCTAGCCCAGTCACCACACATGAACATTATTGAGCATGTCTGGGGAACCATGAAGGAGGAGGCATTGAAGATGAATCCAAAGAATCTTGATGAACTCTGGGAGTCCTGCAAGAACGCTTTCTTTGCCATTCCAGATGACTTTATTAATAAGGACAATATTAATTATTTTTCCACTGCGGCATTAATTTATATTCAATACTGTACATTATTTCTGTTAAGTGGCAAGCCTTTTGGTAAAATAAGCATAATCTAGAGGCCTTTGCCATTCATATAAACCACTTAAGCCACCAAATGATCAACTAGAAGTCAAGTTATTATTGGTTGTTCCTAAAACTTGGATTGGCAACAAGACTTCTGTCAGGTCGTGTACTATGTAACTTCAGGTTAACTACAGGGCTCAACAATAAGGACTGCCTGATGGCCGGGGGACAGTGTGAGAGATGCTCGGGACAGTAGACAGAATCGTTACTGGCCCGATCAGGCCAGTGCTGTTTTGTCACTAAATTTTAATTTGCCTGCGACTATCAATAGCATGCATATATAGTATTAAAATCAAGTAATCGTTTGTGCTTTCAGAATCAGAATCAGAAAGATCTTTATTGCCAGGTATGTTCACACATATGAGGAATTTGTTTTCGTGACAGAGCTTCTACACTCTAAAAAAAAAAGGTGCTAAATAGCACCAAAACTGGTTCTTTGGTCGTAACGAGGGGGGAACCTTTTTTGGTGCTATACAGCACCTTAAAAAAATAGGTGCTATATAGTTCTTTTGTAAAATGGTGCTATATAGCACCTATATTTTAAGGTGCTCATAATGTTACTTTACCCTTTCCGCAAATAAAACCGGCATAAGAGTTATGAGAATTAGCTATAAGAACAAGTGCTTACCAGTAGTAGTGGTGCTATATAGCACTTTAAACACCCCAAAGAACCACTGAAAAACCTTTATGGTGCTTTAAATGTTCTTTACACAGTAAAAGTGCTATATAGCACCCTGACCACCTTAAAGAACCACTGAAGAACCACTGAAGAACCTTTATGGTGCTTTAAGGGTTCTTTACACAGTAAAAGTGCTAAATAGCACCTCAAATATCGCAAAGAACTTCTGAAGAACCACTGAAGAACCTTTTTTTTTTAGAGTGTACAGTGCAACAGAATTACAGAGTACAACAAGTTAGTTGAAGAGCGAAAGAGACGACAACATGACGGCAGCATCAAATTATGAGGCTAAAAGAAAATGTCTGTTTTGTGATGTTTTGCTGTAGTTTTTAAGTCAGCCAGGTTTTGTTTTGCAATAAAACACCTGCACATTTTCCTTAACATTTTTAGAAATTATTTTTGACACATTTTTTAAAATATGTGGCTAAGAAATAGCAATGAACTTTTTTTGGTGGGGCCAGTGAAACAGTTTGGCAGGGCAAGTAAAAATCTGAACCACTGGTCCAATCGGGCCAGTAGAAAAATCCTTGGTGTTGAACCCTGAACTATGTTTATATATAATAACTTTAACTGTTAAAAGCTATTTGTTACTACTTAATTAATTAAAGCTATTAATAACTAATAAAGTTATGGTAACTAATACTTTTCTGAATTTGACTGTAATGCAAGAATGTGCACCTTTTGTAAAGCTGCACTGAAAAAGAGCTCTAAAGAGATCATCAAAATAAATTCATATTCAAAATCAATATACACTCATGTAGTCTAGAATGTTCTTTTAAAAGCGAAATGTTTTTAATTAACGCATTAAATGCAAAAGCAAAATAAATAAATATATTAACCTTTAAAAACTGTTTATTGAATCAGAATATATTACACTTTAATTAGTGTAAGAAAACTAAAGAACTAGTATTTCCTAATGAAAACAACACATGTAAAATCTAGGAGGGATCATTCAAATAAACAAAGATGAATCTTTCAAACTCAGTGTTTACGTTTCCAAATCAGAGGATTAAAATTCAATTGCAATCTGCCTCAACATCCTCTTGCACGGCTCGAGCAGCAGGTATAAAAAGGAGTGATTTCCTTAAACGTGTATAGCTCAGGTGGGCAACAATAGCTTCTGATTAAGGCTCTGGACGTATTGTATTTCCTCAAATCAATAATTGCTGAGGAGGGAGGTGTCCATGGACGGAGAATACAACGGCTCTTGACAGGCCATTATGCAGGTCGTTAAGAACGTTTCTGATTACGGAGCAAAATACATGACATGAAAACACTCTCTCAGCCTTCCACAAAACCTGCTGTGTGCTAGTAATTCAAAACGCACTGTAACTGTGTCTGAATTTATTCTCCAGGGCATGTAGATATGCGGTACATCCCTCCAGGAAGAAGTCCTTTATCAGATAATAGAGAAAACATGTGTATCATCTGAATATATCCATCGGGATCAAGCTGTGAATGAGATCAGCGCTAATTCCACACCAGCACGCATGTTAGCTAGTTAACCTGCCTAGTTTTTTTCTTTCCTCACAATTAACATCGTTCAGTCCGTCTAACAACACATTTGTGCGTGCTCCTATGAAGGGCAATAGCCGTGAAATCACAACTAATTCCTTTCCTGCTAAGGTTGTAAAGGTTTAGCTGGCAATAAAGTGTTGTTTTCCACATTTTGTCTTGCACAAGGTGACAGTTATCGTGACAAACGGTTGATAGTTGGGAACACCTCATGAATAAACAATACCGTTTTTATATCAGCTCGTTTCAGAGGTTGTTTGCAGCTGTAATATATTGTATAAGGGAAATGCCTCTGGTTGAAACAGATTTTATGCACATCTTTTATCCAAATTTGTCACTCCATGTTAAAGATGCAGCTAGTCATACAATAGCAAAGTAAACTAATTCAATATCTCCTGTGCTGACTTTAAAAGGATAGTTCAACTAAAAATTAACATTTGCTGGTAATTTACTATATGTAGAGCACTTTCTTCTGAAGACAATTAAAATTATTTTTAGCTGAAACTGGTATTTGGTAAATTTTTTTACATGGTTGTATTGTCACGGCGGGCTGACGGAGGCAACGGAGGCGAGGATTCAAATGCAAAATAATTTAATGAAGTCAGTATGGCAACTTACAGGGGCAGTTCAAAATCGTAGTCAGAGCAGGCATAAGGTCACAAGGCAGGCGGCAGGCAGGAATAATCACAAATCAAGGCTGAGGTCAAAACACAGACAAAAAACTGGAACTAGGAATATACGTTGCACGTCAATGACAGATAGCAATCTCGCTATGAGAACTGAATGTGTATGTGCTGCTCTTGTAGTGCGAGTAATCAGTACAGAGTGTCTTCCGGTGGTGCGTGCGCAATCAGTTGTGATATGACGCAGGTGTTGTGTGTGTGCTGCATGAATGGAGTTGTAGTCCGAACATGGCCGATCTGTAGTTCCCGGAAGTGTGTGTGTGAACCAGCGATCTCTGACAGAGGAGAGAGCGAGATCGCTGGCGATCGTGACATGTATAACATTCAGGATCAGAATACTTTTTTATGAACACACACACACAAATACGCTTTCTCTTCTTTATAAAAAGTGTCCGCTTACCTGCAGAATTGCCAATTTTGGCATTTTAATGACTTTCTCACTGTTGCTGCAACTAGACATTCTGTCATTTGTAATCTTTTCTTGGTTCTCATTATCATTTCACAAGTACAAACAGCTGAAATTACATCCCAACCATTGGCTTTATCTAATGTGCATTGCCCAGATTTTAGAAGCAGAGCAGATTATAAGTGACTGCATAAAGCCTTAATGAACTTCATAGGATGTTTTCACATGACGTCATTGATGGGATTGCAGGAAGTGACTCTTCTACATAGGAATCGCTATCAGAACATCAAAACGTTTCTGTTTTGAGTTTTTTATAATTGTTTACATCGATCAAAATGAGAAATGCTGAACAGACTTCCAAAAGTTTTTGCTTAAAAAGGGGGATAAGTTCAAGAAACTGGCCTGAAAAACAAAAGAAAAGGTGGCATGTATACATCCATGTGTACAATTTTTTTTGTGCGCATGGAAAAACTATTGCAATATGTAGTAGTATATAGTAGTGCACTGTAAAAAATTAGGAGTAGGGTTTACTTGAAAAAAAGCTTGGAAATATTTTTCACTCAGAGAAGGCAAGTAAATCTTCAAAGCTTTGCCAAGTAAAAGATTAACCAAAATTATCAGTACATTTAATTAGAAATGTTAAGTTAAGTTTACTTGGGGAATTTAAATTAAAGTTTATTGACTTTTTGTTTGTAAAATTTACTTAAGTTGTACATTTAATATATATTAGTATTATGAGATTTATTTAGTTATCTTATTTAGTTATCCTGAGTAAACTTTACTTCAAAATGTAAATAAAATATGGTGATGCATTGCAACTAGTAGTAATATAGTAGTATATTACAATGTTTTTGAACCACACTGTAGGAAATTGTGCAATGTATAGAACAGCTCTTTGTTAATGAATGCTACAGCATGTTAAACTGATAAAATGTAATAAATACTGTAACGTTAGTGTAAATGGTGGTGCAGTGTGTGATAGTGTATAATTATAGTGCAGAAAATGTAGCTTATTGATATGTTGTTTATTACTAACGTTGTGTTGTACAACAGTAACCATATAATTACTACGACAGTTTTATTCAAGTATGCTTCAAAACACTGTATTTACCACCTTGATGGCAGGCAAATATATTTTAGTTCAGTAGAAAACTCTTTATAACATAAGGATCACGCCCAACATATGTGGTTATTTTCTCATTATATCTCCTTTGAAATATGGTATAAATTGCAAAAATATGGACTTTCCCCTATGTTTTCTCAGTTCTTTACTTTCTGCCCTCCATCTGAATTTCGCAGGCCACCAAAACCATGTGATTGCAAACAACCTATTAGACGACAACAGAATGGGAACAGTTTTGAGGGGAATTTTCTGCATTAAAGATGAGTATTCTGAAAGAAGGAACAAAACGTGATGTAAATGACATCATTTAGTGACATTAAGCATCTTTCCAAGGAGGCTTTAGCCACTTTTCATTGATAGCATTTGGCAACACTGCTCACCTGAGAGTCTGCAACTGTGCATATGTCATTATAGGACAAGAACCTCATGCTTCAGACTGTCAGGATGCACTCAGGATCGTAATGTAATATTCTGGTTATTGCACAGACATTAATATTGTGCTGTCTGTATGTTTTTAATGCTCTCTCTAGCTCTTTCTCAAAAGACCCACCTACATCTTGGACAGTCTGAAGGTGAGTAACTTAACAACAGGTTCTTAAATGTTACTATTCTAATTCAGATATAAGTTTTCAGTAGTGCACAGAGACTGAAAATGATTCCTCCAATGTCATTTTAATACACACAATTATTTGGTAAACACATTTCTCGAATCTCAGAGGTGGGCAGTAACAAATTACATTTACTTCGTTACATTTACTTGAGGAAAATAGTTGGGTAACGTGTACTTTATGAGTAAATTTAAAAATTATACTTTTATTACTCTTAAGTAAATTATTAGAGAAAAATCATTCCTCTTACATTGCTACATCTGGCAGCGTTCCTCCATTACCGCCAAATGCTAATAAATATCATTCATATGACTTGTTTGCAAATATCACGAGGCGCCGCATTGGAGAGGTTGTGTTGCGAGAGGGTGCTATAGTGACCCTCGACCTTAAGTTTAGTGTATGTTTTCACTTCAAGATCTCAACAACAATAGTTTCATTATGCGATGCGCGCTGTACATCGAACTGACATAGTAACATATACATTACAGCTCCAACCTGAAAAAATTTACTATAGGATAACTAAAGCTACAACTCTTGTAAGACTTTTTTGTTGAATATACACTGGACTTATTTCACACAATGTACTTCATGTGCTCAAATAAATCATTCATACTATATGTTTCTGCTAATTATTTAACAATTTAAAAATTAGTGGTATGTGAAAAGACTAAAATAGTTATTAGAAACATTCATCAGACTGCTTCCCCACAAACCAGGAGCAGGAGAAAATCACAAGACATTATCTCAGAAAAATAATTTGCAGAAATTTCATTTTGCATGATATTGGCATCAAATTCAAAACATATACTCAGGAGAAGTGTGGCTGTTGACTTATTACTTTTCTCTGTCGGTCCAGGACTAATTTCACATATTTGTTTATGAAATAATAAATTGTTTAGTTTGGTGCAATTTTTTTTAAAACTCTAGATGATGGATAATAAAGCCCAGAGTGTCTTACTCGAGTTACTTTTACTTTTACTTGAGTAAAAATTTCCGCAAGTATTTGTACTTTTACTTGAGTAGAGATTGGATACTCTACTCACCTCTGTGGAATATGACCTCTGTTTTGAACAATAACCTGCGGTCTAAACTTGAGCGCTTTAAAGCATTGCTTTGTTTACATTTTATTCAGACCACAGAGGACTTGAGATCGACTGATTAAAAGTGAGTGGCCATATAATATTACGAGATTGTGTAATGCTCAAACTGTTCACTCAAATGCACCATGTAAGAGGCTTGAAGCTGTGATATTGCTTTGATTTGCATTTTCGCATCCACAACTTTCAAAGACACCCACATGCCATCAGAAAGACAGATCAGTGGCTGTGTCCTGAACTCAAGGACTTAATGGCTATCATTATGGAGTCATGGCACAGTCGAGGAGAAGGGCAGTTCTTTCAAAGCAAGTCATAGGACCGTAACACAACCTTTCAGTTCTAACATATACAGTCCTTTCTGACAAAAAGAAGTCCTTCCTACTAAAGTCAGAAAACACATCAAGGTCGTTTTGCTGGAAGGCGTTCAGGCATAAAAGCAATCAAACTATCATTTACTCCTGAGTGTGGATAGCACAGGCTGAGGCTGTCGATTCGTGAAAACTTGGGTGTTTGTTCTTTAAAAGACATGGGGAATGCAAACCTGGAGCACTGGCCTTCATTTATTCAAAACAGTAATGGATAGCTGACTCGTTTCGCAATCAGATTTAACTCATTCTGCACCTCGTGACCAGATCAAATCTACTCGCTTTAAAAAACCCGAAACCTTATTCTGGATGATTAGAGCTCTCTACCGCAGAGAAAGCTTTCTCCACAGTGATGCTGTTCAGCTAATTTACCTTTCACAGCTCAGCGAGGTGCAAAAACACTGATTCAGATTCACACTGTGGTCTCAGTGTTTTTAAAGTGCCATGAGTCACAATAAGGTTGACGAGCTCAAAAACAAGTTCAAATGATGTATAGCTAAGGACAAGAATTCCAACATGTGATGCACTAACAAGCGTCCCTTTATGTAAATGATGGTTCAACCCGAAACAAGAGGTGGCAAAATGTTAATGTGACGTAATGACTGGCCAACATTAGATACGTCTCCATCTAAAGATGCAAATTAGATTTATGTGCAATTCTGGATTATTGCATAAATTATTTGCGAACAAAGCACCGTTTCCATCCAATGAGTCAAAGAGAACATTATCATCACTTCCTGATAAACTGGTGCCAAATATCTAAAGAAATTGGAAGTTGACTACAGCCATATCACCCTGCAGTTCAAGACCAGTTACTCACTGAAGCTAAGCAGGGCTGAGCCAGGTCAGTACCTGGATGGGAAACCACACGGGAAAACTAGTTTGCTAATCAAAGTGATGTCAGTGAGGCGAGCAGGGGGTGCTCAAACTGTGGTCTGTCCTGATTCCCCAGTAAAAGTGAAGGGGACACTATACTCTCAGTGAGCGCCGTCTAACGGATGAGATGTTAAACCGAGGTCCTGATTCTCTGTGGTCATTAAAAAATCTCATGGCCTTTCTTGTAAAGAATAGTGGTGTAACCCCGGTGTCCTGGCCAAATTCATTCCATTGGACCTTACCCATCATGTCCTCTCAATTATTCCTATAAACTGAACTGGCTCTATTACTGTGTCCCCACTCCCGCTAAAGCTGGTGTGTGGTAAACGCAATGGCACTGTTGTTCTGTGGCTGCTGTCGCATCATCCAAGTGGATGCTGCACACTGGTGGTGGTGTGGAGAGAACCCCTTAATGATTTTGAAGTGCTTTTGGTGTGTAGCCATACACAAAATGCGCTATATAAAAATGTACACTTTACATTAAATTACTTTTCAATATGCTGCTGTTGGTAGAAGCCACTGTTGGCCTGTTGTTTTCTTTAATCTCATGCAATAACCTCAGAAAATGAAGATGCAATGAGTTTATGGTGGCTTTTGGAGGTGCACGACTTTGGCATTAGTAATTTAGATAAACAAAACAACATTTCAAATGTTTTACGATGTGCTCTGGCTACTGGTTTGTCCATTATAGCCATCCAATCAAGCCTATATTGCTATCACAAAAAAATGCTAAATCATATTATTAAAACAAAATCACATTGTTAAAGCAACAAAATTATTCTTATTTAATAAAATTAGTTACCAAAATTATTGTTAATGAACAAAATCATATTATTAAAACAAAATCAAATTGTTTAAGAAACAAAATTATTGTTAATTAAAATTAATTAATTAAATTATTGTTGATAAATGAAATCATATTGTTAAAGCAAAATCATATTACTTTTTTTGATGCGCATCGTGGGATTTATTTGGTAAATGGGTTTCCATCGTAGTTTATGCACATTTTTTCTTATCAGATAAAAAGTTTATTCTGCTCAGGTAGTTTATGCACTCATTGGCTTATCTATTAAGCATTTTTGGATGGAAACATAGCTATTCGTTAAGACTTTTCACAGAAGTGATTCCTGGAGAAAGATTAATTGGAAATAAATAGTTAATTAAAATGAACGTTTTCACACTGTTGGACATAATGAAGTGACAGCTCTGGTGGGACATCTGTGTTCAAAGTACTTTGCTCAAGGGAACAATATCAAAAGAACAAGAGAATATCCGCTGTAAACCTCCATCTGCTGGTACACATTGTTTTGTCAGTTTCTTAAAGGAGCAGTTCACTTAAAATGACATTAGTTGTCTTCGTTTACTCAAACTCGTGTTGTCTCAAACCTTTATCATATTAAATTCATAATATGAACACTTTTTTTAAAATCCTCTGATGTTCCACAGATTAGTCATACAGACTGGCATAAATGATGACATGAATTTCTTTCACGGCTGAACTATCATTTGAAAAGCAAAAAGTGAGCCAGAAAATGTTGGTGTGTGCAACTGCTTGCCTCTTACAAGGAAAAAACAACTCAGCAGACCAGATCACTTTCTCATTTTCTGCCTCCCTGTCCCACATCTATTTAGGTGCAGAATTACCACCAATCTCTTCCCACCTTCCCCGTGGAGACCGCAGCGATCTATCTATCTACGGCCCACCAGGGAGAAACAGAGAAGACAGCGAAAATTAACTTGAATGTAAGTCGACTTTCTTTTTCCATCCCTGCCAGCGACAAACCTACCACGCAGAAACCAGGACCGGAGACATGCACTAATTCTTTCCATCTGCTTGTTTTTCTTCTCTATCCCTCTATCGGCTTGTTTTATGTTCCTTTCAATTCCCTGATTTATCATTTACAATTCCCAGCTCAAAAACATTGGTGCCCTTGAAAACTCGCGATGAGTCCGTGTACAGTACGCTGACTGATGGGTCGTAGACTACAGCATCTCTATTCCTCTCTTCAATAGGCCTGGATTAGGAAGCACTCTAAAAAGGATTAGTGCGTTTTCCAGCCAGCTAAACTCAGCCCTCGGGCAGGGTTTCGGAAAACCCACATGTCCCGAACGAGAAAGGGATATAGAGAAAGAGGAGTCAGCAGGTAATAGAGAGACAGAATCTGAGATAATGGTATGAGAAATGAGAGGGTGACGGAAGTGGCGCCAGAACCTGCGCCTGCTGTTTGACGCATCTACAAAAGCAGATTCCAGAACTCTGAAGCGCTGTCTCTAGCCTGAAGTCTCTGTCATGGTTAGTCTCCAGCTTCAGTTGCCTGGCTGGCTTGGAGCGGCGGATGCTAGGGCAGATTTCCAGCATCTCTGATGAGATTCCAGAGGCCAGACAGCGCTGGAAAGGCAGGCTGACAGGTCTGGGTCACGTGAGTGGAAGGGTTGAGTGGAGAGACAGAGGCTTTCGAGCCTAACGCTGTTATTTAGACCTCTGGCTGACAGCCACCTTACACAATCCATCCATCACAAACGCTATTAGAATTAAAGAAAGGAAGAGGAGGACTTTTGAGGTCTTGTTTATTGTTTCTATAAAGCCAACGAGACCTGGATATTGATGTACCAAAAAACAAAAAGTCTTCAAGCTGACGTCCACCTAACAGCAAAAGATACGAAACTTCAACGAAAAAATAAACAGTTAAAATGAAGCAAAATAACATCGTAATTAATCATTTTAAATGGAGAATTACATTATAATAAAATCTCAAATAATTAAAATCACTATTTATGCTAAATTACATTTAACTTAAATTATTAATATTATAAAAGATTATGATAGAAAAGGTAAGATAAATGCAAAAATGTAATTTAAAAAGGCATGAATAATTAAACATCTCATTAAAAATTCAAACATGTTATTAAATTATACAATTTTTAGAGTGATCCATTTCATAAGATTAGATCATTTTCGATCAGGGCACAATGGAACACAAAATTCAATTAAAGTAAAGCCATACCCTCGTTAAACATTTATAATCTTTGTTTTTGCATTTTAGATTTGTTAAGAAACTAAGGCTAAACACAATCTGGGGTGCGTTTCCCAAACAACAACACGCGACTGAACTACCATAGTCTGATGCATCGCTTGCATCGCTGCTGCTTTGTCACAGATCCATTGTTTGAACCACGTTAGTTATAATGTAAAATGGCCATAATGATGCTCTAATCAGGGTGGAGTAACAACTTCTTACCATAAAAAAATACCATAATTTTTTTGTGCAAATTATTGTTTTACATGCACACGCGTTTTAAAAAATTCCAATATTAGTCTAGTTTGGTTAAAAACATGCACTCATTTTCCATATTAATTGAAAGATATGTAAACAGCACACATAGGGCCTATGTTTCCTTTACAAATATTGTAAATATTCTTGTCCCACTTTATATTATGTCGCCTTAACTACTATGTACTTGCATTCATTCATTCATTCATTTTCTTTTCGGCTTAGTCCCTTTATTAATCCGGGGTCGCCACAGCGGAATGAACCGCCAACTTATCCGGCATTTGTCTTACGCAGCGGATGCCCTTCCAGCCACAACCCATCTCTGGGAAACACATCCATACATTCTCATTCGCACACATACACTATGGACAATTTAGCTTACCCAATTAACCTATACCACATGTCTTTGGACTGTGGGGGAAACCGGAGCACCCGGAGGAAACACACGCAACCACGGGGAGAACATGCAAACTCCACACAGAAATGCCAACTGTCCCAACCGGGGATCGAACCAGCGACCTTCTTGCTGTGAGGCGAACGTGCTACTCACGCGCCACCGTGGCGCCTTGTGTACTTGCATCAAAATATAAATACAACGTACTTAATGTGTTCATAATGTATTGCAAAACACTTCCGTTGCTCTTGAGGTGGGACACGGGTCAGGTTATGGATAGTTGTGGTGGTATGGGTAGGTTTAAGGTGTAAAAGATGGTCTACAGTATAATTATGAATGTACATACAGAAATTATTTCAGATGTAATTACATGCAGAAATGTAATCAAGCATAAGCACAATGTAAAACATGTATTTACACAATAAGTGCATTGTAACATTGATTTAATAATTTAATTGTAGGTACATATTAGTTAAGGCCACTTAATATAATGTGGGACCAATGATCTATATTCTATTCTAAAACATAAAACCACTAACAAAAAGCTAACATGTATTCTAATCTCATATATAAATCATATAAATCATTTATTGTTGTAATTTACAGTAGGCTATCTATTAAGAAATAAAAAAATCCTACTTAATAATAATGATAATAATAATAATAATAATTATCATTATTAGTAGTAGTAGTAGTATTTATTATTATTATCATTACAAGTTTAAATTTAAGTTTAAATCATTACAAGTTTAAATGTTGGAACGTTCGAAAGGAATAAAGCATAGAGGTGATAACTGGGAATAGAACACAACCAGGAACTATGCTTTTAACTACAGCTCTAGAGGTGTAGTTGCAAGCGAACAAGTTTGCAACGCAGTTTGCAAATGTTCGTTGGAACGACAGATTGGGAAAACGCCAAATCAACGAACTATGTTTGTAACGACGGAACTTGCAAACTTAGCTGCTAACGATGGTTTTCGGAAACACACCCCTGATTAGCAGCACCTTATTAATGACTAAATCAGATTTTTTTATAATAATAAAAAACATGACATAATCACTTGATTGCCAGTAACCCACATACAGTATATTAATGGAATTCAATTAAATTTTCTTTCAAAAGATCATAATTATAACAATTATGTATTTTATGGTCTTAAAACACATGAAAATCTTCATTTGCATACTAGAAGCACTGTATTTATGTTAGATTAAAAAGTCCCAAATATTATGAGGATTATGAGGACAAGTGACAATTAAAAAGCACGAAAAATACATCACTTCTCCTATTTTCTAGCTCCTTTTTTTCTCACTAACCCCCACAACAAGACTAGGATCCAAACTACAGCACAAAGCAAGATGGAAAGAGATAGAGAGACCATTAATGTCCTTCCAGCTCTCAGTCTATGCCAAACCATTTCTGCCACTTCTGTTTGAATCTGAATATGCACTTCACTGCCCAATCATCATTGGCGGAGAGTTCAATCCAAATGAACCAGACCCATTGAACATTAGCGTAAAAGCCTCAGAACCTGAAGATGTTGAGTGCTGGTGAAATGGGTTACGGCGGTTCTGATTAAAGCAGGTCTATACAATTCTGCCTGTTTAAAGACATACGCCATCCTCCTCCACCCTCTTCAGAAGCCGGATAATTATCACAACTAATATTAGCATGATGCTGCTGAAATGATGCAGAGCTTTTTGCTAGCTAGCGCAGTCGGAGTTGGTTCAGATAAATGTAAGCAGCGTTTTTTGGATATTAAGAATTTATACAAGAGAACAAAGAGGATTTGAATGAAATGAACTCAAAAAATGATGTCTTTCAATACAGGAAAACGGTCTGTCTTTGTCTCTGCGTTTGCTTCTGTGTTTTGGAGCAGATACGCACAGAAATAGTCTCTTGGTGCGGCGCTCTGAGAACGTATCACAGAATGGCAGCTGCCTTTAGATCAGGGTAGCATTTTGAGCACCTGCCGTCGTCCCGTAGGAAAGAAAACAAGCTCTATTTAATATGAGATCTCAATTGTTTCTCCTAGATAGAAACATAGAGCAGATGGAAACTGCTTTTTCGGAATTTTCAGAGTTTCAGAAGGAATCTAGATCAGCAAAAACAAGGTTAGATCGTTGAAGTTAGGTTGTTGAAGTTGAAGTTAAGTTAGTTGGTTAATGCCCATGAAGATGCCATGATACTTAATTCTTATGTACATGTATATGTTCGGTCTTGGGCAGCACGGTGGCTCAGCGGTTAGCACTGTCGCCTCACAGCAAGAAGGTCGCTGGTTCAAGTCCAGACTGGGCCAGTTGGCATTTCTGTATGGAGTTTGCATGTTCTCCCCATGTTGGCTTGGGTTTCATCCAGATGCTCCAGTTTCCCCCACAAGTCCAAAGACATGCACTATAGATGAATTGGGTGAACTAAATTGGCCGTAGTGTATGAGTGTGTGTGTGTGAATGGGAGAGTGTATGGGTGTTTCCCGGTTCTGGCTTGTGTCTAGAAGGACATCCGCTGCGTAAAACATATGCTGGAATAGTTGGCAGATCATTTCGCTGTTGAGATCTCTGAAATAGAGACTAAGCCGAAGGAAAATGAATTAATGAATGAATGTTTGGTCTGTCTGTCTCAAATTATTCCATTTCTAAAACTGTTGGAATAGTTCATTTTTTCACTGAAACATCGTAAATGCCTTTCTTTAATCATAATAATTTGGTTCTGTGTGATTACTAACTATACCAGAACAAATGAAACGCACCCACACACTTGTACAGCTATCTTTATGGGGACTTCCAATGGACGAAATGGTTTTTATACCGTACATTATATTCTAAGCCTTTTTACATTTTCAGAATACTTCATTCTGTGAGATTTGAGGCGTTTTCCCCAAAGGTTCCACATGGTCAAAATTTACTGTTATTGGGGGAACATTTGGTCAGTATTACACAAACACACACACACGCACAAACACTATATAACTAAATCCATAAGGACTTCCCATAGATTTAATCATTTTTATACCATACAGCAGGGGTCATCAATCTCTGTCCTAGAGGGCCGGTGTCCCTGCAGGGTTTAGCTCCAACTTGCCACAACACCTGCCTGGATGTGTCAAGTATACCTAGTAAGACCTTGATTAGCTTGTTCAGGTGTGTTTGATTAGGGTTGGAGCTAAAATCTGCAGGACACCGGGCCTCCAGGAACAAGTTTGGTGACCCCTGCCATACACACTGTATATTCTATACACCTACACCTACACCAAAACCCTATCCCTAACCCCAACCGTCACAGGAAACAAATGTTTACATTTTAAAAATACTTCATTATGTGTGAAATATGAGCTGTTTTCCTCATGGGGACATTTTTAAATTGACTAAATTTACTGATATTGCTATACTTGTGTACATTTGATCATCACAACGTAAGGAATACGAGGTATATACACAGATTGGCACACCTACACATACACAGAGTCCTCAGTTGACATTATTAGTAAATGATCGAGAAAGCCATTCTTTATAAATCAAAACCAGAAGGCAAACTTAACAAAAGTAATGTCATTTGCATTCTTTCCAGAGTGAAATCCCATTAACAGAAGCACAGCTAGTGAAATATCACCCACAAGAGAATGATTTGGTTCTCAAGAAACCACAATACATTTTCTTCAGGATTTATTGAGTTCAAATGAGCAGCGTTTATTTGAAATTTAAATCTTAGGTGCCATTAGAAATATAGGCTTAAAAAGGAGGTACTGTTTGAATGGTATTGAATGTTAAATAATGACTTGTATCAAAAGTTATTGTTGTTGCATTGTGATTGTAGAATCAGCGCTAAAGGTTAAAGACACATATAAATCCATGAATTTTAATATTAGTAATTAAGTAGAGACTTTTATTCCAAGAGGCAAACAAGCACAATAGAAGCAATTCAAATCACTCGAAAAGCAACAAAACAGAACGTAGATGTGTGTTTTTTAAACAAATATACACTTTAAACAATAATAATATGAACAAAAGGCATTACAACATAAGCTTTTATGTTACTTTAACTTATTTAAGTAAGTTAATCAGATTTCAACTATTTGTCTTAAAGCTACACAAAGTTTAACTTGATGTTTTTAGTCAGCTTGACTGATTTAATGCACAAATATATATAGACATTTAACTGATATATTCAAAAGTTTTATTTATTTTGCATCTCTAGCTAATGAGGGAACAAATGTTTTAAAGATGAAAGAAAATGTAAACAATCTTCGCCTGACAGCTACAATTCCTATTTATCTTGAGGAATATTAGGAACAGTCACGAAAGACAACGAAAATCATGTGACTAAGTGACTCATGCTATAAAGTGTCCAATTTTCTTCTAATAGGCCCCAAAACTGCGCTGGGTTGTCTTTTAAAGTGAGACTGGAGAGAAAAATACAGTGTCAGACGGAAAGCTTTTTTTCTGAGGGAAAAAATAAAAAAATAAAAAATAAGCAGTCTAAAAGCTGTACTACCCCTCAATCTTCTTGACAAAACAATGAAAAGCCTGGTTTTCTAAAAGCACTGGTAGTCATCCGTGCATAAAAGCCATGAAGCCAACAATTACTCTTTACTGCGGACACTGACGCCTGGGACAATATATAGGCCATATAGAAAAATATGCTTTTGTTTTCAAAAGATGCATGAACGCTAACCTGCCAATGCTGGCACCACCTCCCATTTAATCACAGTGAAAATGCTGGATGGCTGCTGTATGCTTCCTTCAGTAGCTCACAATTCATCGCAAGATCAGATTTACAGCGGGCTCCATACAAAAAAAGCAGCTTTTCAAAACGGAAGCCAGTTTCTTGCTTCCCCTTAACAACATATAATTGTGTTTTGAATACATAATGTGCCTTTCATAAGGAATAAATCCATCTGATGTAATCTGCCTTCAATGAGACCGCCTCAACGTTTTGGCTATTGACACAGTCATGCAATTTGCTTCTCATTTCATGGACTTGAGAACCGATTCAGTTCAGGATAATGATGTTGACAGCTGAGGTGTTTGGGATGTGATGCACTTCCTGGGCACAGGTTTGGAGGGGTGTAGGGAGGAAGTACCCCCACCTCCCTAAAAATTCCCTCAGCCTACTTTTTATTTTGCAA
Organism: Danio albolineatus; assembly: GCA_903798035.1. Lineage (NCBI taxonomy): Eukaryota > Metazoa > Chordata > Actinopteri > Cypriniformes > Danionidae > Danio > Danio albolineatus. The sequence continues at coordinate 603,863 of CAIGQQ010034560.1, read as the reverse complement.
AATGTTGCTCCAGGTACATTTCATTAAATGTTTCAGATCACAAATCTACTAGAGGGCGCTGTCTACATTTTTGCAAACATAAAGAGAGTGCATTTTATAGTGCTTCAGATCCACAAGATGGCAGGGCTTGTCGTAAACTGAACTAAACTCTACCCTAAGCCCAACCAATAGCGTTTTCAAAAGCAAACTTAAGAAAGAAGTGCACCGTTACCATCAGGGCTTGACATTAACTGGTCACCAGCCACTGTGGCTAGTAGTTTTCCAATGTTACTAGCCACTGGTCATTTTCACTAGCCACAGTTTTGCTGTTGGGAAAACACATTTCATATGCTTAAATTTGACTTTGGCATGCTAAATTTAGTTGATTTTAATTTTGTGCTATGTCCACATGCCTCCTCGTCCGTTTAACTTTTTTTGTGTGTTGTGTATGACCTTGCACAATGAGCAAATGGGCTGTGGTTTCATAGTGTCGCATTGCAATTAGTTTTATTTCAGTGCTCAACATTAAGGATTTACCTTATTTTTTCCCTCTGGCCACACTAAATTAACAATTTCCTACCCACAAATTTTAAATAATGTGTCAAAACAAGCAAAACATAACTGTATACATGCACTTTTTAGTAAAAACAAAAACAAACAAAAAAAACAATTAAAAATTCACCAGTTACATAATACATAAATACATAATGGAGATAAATAATACCTAAACAATACATAAATGGATAGGTAATCTCCTATTAAAACAATGTTTTTGTAAAGGGTGATAATTAAACCATTACTAAAAATAACTGTAAGCCAAAAAAAAAAAAAAAAGCAGGTGAAAAACATTCCCTGTGCGATAATGAAAAGATGATTACACGCACACAGTTAACATTAGGTCATTAAAAATCTGTTCAAAGATTGGTTAAAGCGAAAGCGGCAACCGCTGCTGCTTACAAAGAATCTCGAGCTCTCGAAAGTAGCAGGACTGTGGGTGCATGAGCATGGCATTTTTTCTAGTCTATTTCAACCAATCACACCAGTCGCATTTCCGGGCACGGTTGCTTTGTGCAAGGAAATGAGAGTGCACAAGCTTTTAAAACACTTGCGCACATCAGCTGTGCGCGCAACACTAAAGCAATCGTCAGCGAGTGAGGATCGCTTGTGTCTCACCGTGCACATAATCATCCCCTCATTCGTTATTCACCTGCTTTCTTTTGTTTGTGCAAACGGTTATTTTTGTTAGTCGTGCTGATTCTCGATTCTAAGATCACATTTGCATGCATATCCAAGGACAGACGAGCCTCGAGTTCTCCAGCCTCCGGCGACTAGACTGCAGCTAGAGCTGCGCACCGATGGATTACTCTTCAGTGTTTGAACTCTAAGTAGTGAATATTAAACACTGAACTGAACTGAACTGAACTCAGCTATATACTAGCTATTAATTTACTAGCTAATAACTAAACTGTCATTTTCAATTTACTATAACCTTCTATGTGAAGCTGCTTTGACACAATCCACATTGTAAAAGCGCTATACAAATAAAGGTGAATTGAATTGAATTGAATATTGACAAACAGTCAGAAACTAACATTCTAAACTTTAGTAACAAGCCAGCAGCAGCTTGTTAAAATTATTTTCAACCAGTGAAAGTGGCTAGTGGGAGCGGCTGTCTAACCCGCCACTGCTAAAATCTATCCGCATTTGGCAGGTGTTAATATCAAGCCCTGGTTACCATGTATACTAGTTTGACCATGATTTTACAGTGGTTTGATCTTTATTGTGGAACCAGACTGACCACACCAGAGAAGTTGACCATACGGAGATGTACAGGCGAGGCAAACATATTTGATTAGAAATTATAGACACTGTTAAGTTGTTTTGTGGTATTTATTTGGTGTTGTGCAATGATATACCTGAAAAGAATCAGTTTTCCTTTATGAGATGTCCCTGTAAATATCATAGTTGTGAAAAGGAACAAAAGTTGTTGGCGTCATGCTGCCTTGCAGCCTTCATTTTGTTTAGAAAATTCAGTCAAGCGTATGCTGAAGTACATTTTTGCAGTCTCACAGTAAATGTAGGCTAAAGCACTTATTTCCAATGAGCCTCTGTTGGATATTTCTCTCCGCTGAATGATCATGATACGTGTGTGATTGTCTGGACACCAAGAGGGTTACGAATGCCAGTTATGGCTTCACTGTCACCACAGAACGACTGTCACACTAAGTAGATGCCGAGGGCATTAACAGGAGTGAAGATAGTAACTTCAGGATGTTAGTAGCTGTATAAGGCGCTCTGACACAATTGTGGCAGTGTTAGATTCGTTAAAGAAGATTTGCTTCTGTGACTTCGTAAGCTGCGCTGTTCAGAGAAGATACTGAATTTGGAGACTTTCCTTTCCATCCTTTTTCTCCAAGAACAGAACAGAACACAAAAAAATGAAACAAGAGAAAGCAACAGGAAGAAAAGTTCTGGCAGGAAGCCCAGAGTGCGAGAGATTTGAAGCAAATCCCCCTGATGGCAGAGCGATGGGCTGCTGGGAGATGTCAGGGTGGAGGGATGAAGAGATGGTCTTGGGGTTAAAGGGGCAGGAAGGATCTATTTGCTATTACGCAAGTAATAGCAGCAAGTTAAATCGGAACTGATTTACAGAAAGTCTGAGAGATCGCACGTCTCTAAATAATTCTCAAAATGCTCTTCAAATATAATGATGGAAAAATTGAAAGTGCCTCGGCGAGTGAGACACGAGAGAAAGAGGTCACCGGTCGGTTAATTTCAATGGCGCTGCCGCAGGCGACTGATTGCTTCTACATGATGGACAGAGAGACAAAAAAAGAAAGACAAGCAGAAAGTGCAAGTCAGAGGAAGTGCTCCCTATGGAGAAAGCGAAGGCACACTGTGCAGTTATGAGATTTCCTCTAAAATGCATTTTTCATGAGTATTTAACAGCCGTCGGTGCACGTCTATGAGCGGCAGGTGCTCCGCTGACTGCATTAAATAAACCCAACGACATGCTTCCAAACAGCTTTATATCCTTAACAAAACACAAGCGGTACATCAGAGCTTAAATCAGTGCTTCAAATAGGACAAAAGCAGATGCAACACCTCCTGCTTTGATCAAACAAGCCAAAAAACATGCAGCCTGGGTAGGAGGCTTGCTAGGTTTTCCAACGTAGTGTGTATGTTTACACAACAGCGGTTACCCACCTCTAAAACATTTACAACCAAAGAGCTTATGCAATTTGGCATGTGTGTTGCAGCCCGACAGATCTGGCAACCCCGCTGTGGATGCACTGATTGGAACGGCGAGGAAAGAGACAGGAGAGAAAAGGAAAGTCTTACCTGTTGTCATTCAGCTGTGTGTATCTGGGCTGAGGGTCTGGATCCCTGTCATTCACATCATAACTGGCGTCAGGATCCTTAAAACAAAACACAGTGTAAATCGAAAGCCTCCGGTTTAGTGCTGTCACTGAGAGAATACACTCTATTTTTTTTTCCTGCACTGCTTGGACGAGTCTTTTTTTAGAAACATCTGAATATTCACACAGGGGATATGCTAAACTACGTTTTAATAATCAAGTAGCTGGTCTAATTAGGGTAATTCAGGGCCACGTCCACTGCACCGAAGTGTTTCTGTAGGAGCAAACTGACTGCTGATTTAAATTCAATTGGTAGAGATGGCCAAGGTGAAAATGCCTCCAACCCCTGAGACACCGGAGGCGAGAATGATTTGAGTAGAGAGCATTATGGGATAGAATGTACAATAAGGCTGAACTGAAACATTCTGTAACATCTCCAAATACCTCATGAAGCCACCGTGAAGAGTCTCATTTATATGCAAAACCAGGCATTACGCAAAGTTTTCATAATCTTGAATGTATTACATTTTATACTGTGTAAAATGAGAAAATTGCGTATTCCTGAATCGGAACATTAACAATTCAGTGAAGCGGAAATGTGCAGAATTACACATTATCAAAAGGGACTAGTAAGTGGGCCATCTGAATGACTCATCGGTGTTGATGAAGCCCTTTATAATTAGGCTGATTTGGGGTCACATCCACCACATGCAGATCAGGCGCGCTTCTTCGTGTTCGAACCGAGCTCGATGGCATGAAACTAAAGCTTTCGAGATGATTTCAGATGTGACGCAATGGCCAAAGACGTCCATCTGTCTGTGTTCAAGTCCAATGATTAAAAATAGCTCTGACTGCAATAGCCTTCTATCGCATAACGTTCAGTACTCTGTGATATATATGTAGCGTTTTTCATTGATATTTGATGGATGTATTAAGCGCATGAATAGAGAGAGTTTACCTTGGCAGTGCTGACAGTCTAAGAGCACAATGGGTCAACAACAAGCTATAAAGATTATATATCTCAATTCAATTGACTTCTTTTTTTAACATATAGTACTTCTGAATGCTGTGGAGGTAGGCAGCTCAGGTTTTGAAATAGTCAATATATGAATAATGCATGTCAATGTCAATTTATTAATAATACAAAACAAGATCTTCAACGTACATAAGAGCGCAGAGCTTATGAATGAATCATAAATGCCTTAAGAAAGAAAATTAAATCAGAAAACAGAACTTTTTTTGCATTAATTTAGTTCATTTGATATTTTTTAGACTATTGATCACTACAAAATGTTTTCATTGCATTTCAAAGCCCTGAAGGATTTTAAAAATATATAAATAAAATCTACATAGAATTTTGATCTGATTTATTACCATCTAAACAAATAATGTAGCTGTATTACGATTTAAATGTGCACTATAGTTTAAAGGTTTAGAGTTTGGGGTTGATGAGATTTTAATGTTGTAGCTACATGCTCATCAAGACTGCACTAACTAAAAAAAACTGTGATAATGCAAGATATTACAACAATTAAAAATGAAGTCTTTAGTGCAACTTGCTCTTTCAAAAATGTCATAATATTGTTCTTAATTACGATGCACTGGATTTTCAGCTACTGGAATGTTTTGACTAAAAATGCGATGTTTATGCATGTTTATATTTATATCCCTTATTAAAATAACGCTGATATTAAAAGTGAACCTATTATGCAAAAAACAATTTTATAAGGGATTTAAACACAACAGTGTTTTGCAACAGTCTGCGGATATAACCAGCTTCTAATGGCAAAAATTCTTAACTCTATTTGTCTGCAGAAACATTTTAATGGACATTCTCCCTTTGTACGTGTCATCAGAGGGTGAAAGCCCCGACAACTAGTGACGAACTCTCAGTCATTAGCATTGGAAGTTAGTCTTGTCTTTGAATCTGCCACTATGCTGAAACACAGGCATTTGTAGCTCCGCCCTCTTTTGAAAAGAGCACAATCTAATTTGAATTTAAAGCGACAGTGACTAATGGTCACTAAATGGTACAATTAGGATCAAATCCTAAAAGGGGCAGTTTCAAAGAGTTATAAAACATATTATTTGAGTTATTTGAGGTATTTGAGCTGAAACTTCACATACACACTCTAGGTCTTGCTCTAATCTTGCAAAAAAGGGGCATAATAGGTCCCCTTTAAAAAAATAAACAAACTAAAACATTTGTTAATTTGAGCAATTGTCATTTTCCTTAAAAAAAAACAACAACTCTAAATTACAGAATTTTATTTGGGAACAAATGTTACCAGAGGTTTATAGAATAAAAACAAATAAGTTTAATATTTTACTCAAACCCACACCTTATACACCCACAATAACCAAGAAAACAGAATTTTTAAGTTGTATCCTAAGTTTTATTCCATGGCTGAATACTAGGGGTGTAATGGATCATGGCTGATCTGTGATTCGTACAGATCACAACCCACAGTTCGGAACATAAGTGACCCGTGGATTAATAACTTTTTTTTTTTACTGGTATATAAATCTTAAATGTGTAATGATCGCAGAGAGATCGCCATTCGCGTCATTCAAATCACATGTGGTATGTTATTCGGGATGTGGTGGGTTTCTTAGGTTATTAAAGTTGTTTTCTGCCACTTCTTGTTTAGCCTGCATTAATGCATTCAGTAGAAGCTGCACGATTAATCATTAAAAGATCCAAACAACATAAATTATAAATGATGGTGATTTGCACGTTTATTAATACTTCCAATCGCTGCTATGCAACAAATCAAGAAAGAGATTCAGTCTTTAGGGTTATTTATGAAGTTACAAACAGTCAAATAACAAAGTTTCTAGTTTTGATAGAACCCCTGATATTTAAACACACTGATGTTTAAAAACAACAATATTTTTACTTCATGTTAACTCAAAGATTAAAATCACCGTCATAAGCAATTAACTCGACGCTCACAAATAAAAGTTGAAGACTGCAATTACATTAATTAACCAATAGTAGGCGACAACCAGCCATTAAAAATATGACAGTGAATAATTCTTCAAAAATGATCCATTTAGATTAGATTTTTTTTAGATTAGATAGCAATGAACTATGAATGAGTGAATAACTGATTCATTCATTGAAAATGAGACTCAAAATGAATATGGATTGTACAAATTATAATGTTAGATTTCTAAATTTTGCGTCATCAGCAACCGTAGTAACAGTGAATTTTTCACAGTACTGAATATTTTAGTTTATTTTTATTCTTCTTTTTATTTTTTATAAAATTACAGCTTCTAAGTTCTGTTTGTTACAACCAAAAGTGTTGCAGTGCTGTTTTTGTAATAAACGGAAAGCAAATTACATTTGTCTCTTCCCCTTTTTGGTTGACCCGACAAATGGTCCGACCTGCGACTAAAAAAACCATAATGTGATCCGAACCGTGAGATTTGTGATCCGTTACACCACTACTGAACACTAATAAAAGTATACAAATATTAGCGCTTTTATTTTCTCAGTTTTCCTCACATAGTTTTGGACCAGATCAGGGTGGTCTTTCTCAATGCCGTCATCTAGAATGGTCACGACCACTCCTCGCCCAGTGAACCCTTGAGCCCAAGCCTCCTTCACGTTCAGGTCTCCGTGACTGGGATTGTACTGCAAAGAACACAAAAAAGTCAACCATTACTCAAAATTTCAACTCGCAAGGAAGCAGTCAAAACAGCCAATTATTCCACAGCTCTTTTATTTCCCCACAGCAAAGGCAAATGTTGGACTCTGCAAAAGCTCCTGTGTGTGGTGCAGAGGAACAGGGGCCCTCCGAGTCATTCTGGGAGATTGTGGTTAACCAAGCCTCGCACAATTTGACCGAGTTGTCCCAGTTGGGGACGGCCACCTGCAGTAATTCACACACACACACTCACTCGAACGTGTTTACTGAAAAAGGCCCAGCCGCAAGAGCTAATGCTAATGACAGATGACTGCTCACACTTTTTCCTCCCAGATGGCATCGTGTCTGCAGGACCATCCCAGACAAGGTGCGCAAACTCATTCCTTTTAACCTGACAGCTTTTTCCCCATGGAGTGAGCTTTCCTCGTTCCGTCTTATTCCTCTCACTCTTTTTCATCTCCTCACACTTTGCCTTACTTTCAATGCCATCAGTTAAAAAATGCCACCACTGGATATTTCCTTCACGGTGCAAAGATGAACGCGAAACGTGGAAATTGGGTGTTGATACACAATGGAAAAAACTTCAATTGGCACGTCGTCAGATAACTGCCCCCTTCACAACCTCCTCTCCCCTTTGACAAAAAGCATACAAATAAGCAGACAGAATCAAATTGCTCGTCGCTCTGTGTTGCTTTTTCGGAGTAAACAACTTAAAAAGCATTCATTCCCTTGTCAACTATGATACGATCTCCATTTTGGAGTATAAAAGCACAAAAAGCGCTTGCGTTTCGGGTAATGTCTGACAGTAACACGTACAGATGTGCTTTAAAAGAGGTTGTGAAGGAGCCGCAACTTTAACAGATTAGTATGCTAATGGAGAACGGCAGCTCTTGCGTTTGTTTTGTCATCCGTGGCCCAGAATGCTCTTTGGTCGTTCGGTTCATGCATTAATATGTTTTGGACGACGGCGCGTCTTCTGAATGCAGAACGAAGCTTTTAAAGCAATCTATGCAAACAAACATTTGAAGCCAGGCAGATATGAGTGTGTGTTTATGCGCACGCCCACACACGGTAATTATTTTGTGTAAGTTTTATATCAGCTCGGTGTGTCGGGCTCGCTCTGAGTCTGTCAACTCTTAATGAAATGATTTCAAAAGATTCAGCAAAGGTTAATATGATGTTGTGCCTTCTCTGTCAGGGAACGTGACCATAAATACATTAGCTCAATTTAGATTTGGTGATCGCCTGTGTGTTTGCGTGGGTCACAGCACTAACCTGAATGACAAATATTTAAATATTAATGATGTATTTATGGCGCCGTTTGAGCTGGCCTGAAATTTGCAACTCATTTTGCTGTGATGTATTTCAAATTAGGTGTCACGGTGGCACAGTGGGTAGCACGATCGCCTCACAGAAGGAAGGTCGCTGGTTCGAGCCTTCGCTGGGTCAGTTGGCATTTCTGTGTGGAATTTGCATGTTCTCCCCATGTTTGTGTGGGTTTCCTCCGGGTGCTCTGGTTTCCTCCACAAGTCCAAAGACATGCGGTATAGGTGAATTGGCTAAGCTAAATTGTTTGTAGTGTATGTGTGTGAATGAGAAAGTATGGATGTTTTCCAGTGATGGGTTGCAGCTGTAAGGGAATTCGTTGTATAAAACATAGTTGGCAAGTTGGCAGTTCATTCCACTGTGGCAAACCCAGATTAACAAAGGGACTAAGCTGAAAAGAAAATGAATGAATGTATTTCAAATTCACAATGAATTTTTTGCAGGAAAATAATGGTGATTTGATGCATGAAACTCATTCATTCATTCATTTTCTTTTCGGCTTAGTCCCTTTATTAATCCGGGGTCGCCACAGCGGAATGAACCGCCAACTTATCCAGCATTTGTTTTACGCAGCGGATGCCCTTCCAGCCACAACCCATCTCTGGGAAACACATTCATACATTCTCATTCACACTCATACACTACGGACAATTTAGCTTACCCAATTCACCTGTACCGCATGTCTTTGGACTGTGGGGGAAACCGGAGCACCCGGAGGAAACCCACGCAACCACGGGGAGAACATGCAAACTCCACACAGAAATGCCAACTGGCCCAGCCGGGGATCGAACCAGCGACCTTCTTGCTGTGAGGCGAACGTGCTAACCACTCGGCCACCGTGGCGCCCATGCATGAAACTACTGTCTTTTATTCAAAATACACTTTTATATTGAATTAAGTGACAAAATATGGTTACTGATTTTAACCTGTTTTAATGAATTTTAATTAAAGCAAAAACAAACCCCTTAGGAAAAATTAAAAGCATTACTTTTTTTCAAAGTATTATTCTTACCTTAAACCAGCAGATTTTACGTCATGTGACTATATAGAAAGAAAGGCACTGTTTATGTGCTCTTCAGTTTTATGTATTTCTAATGTGAATTTGATTGCCATCTTGCATCTTGCTGAAAGTCCAAACTACAATTTGACCAAAAGTAAGGGAAGGGCATCCGCTGAGTAAAACATATGCTGGATGAGTTGGTGGTTCATTCCGCTGTGGTGACCCCTCATTAATAAAGGGGCTAAGCTGAAAAGAAAATGAATGAATGAATAAAATAAAATACTGTAACAAATTACAAGTAATTATTTAAGTTGGTTCAAAGTATAGTTTTTTCAGTGTTTAATACTACTGGATTTGAAAAAAAATTGCATTCAAATATTATTATTATAATTTACTATAGTATAGTTTATTACAATAGTTTGTTTATTATAATTATGTATTCCTATCGTTATTTTGGACTGCTGAAAGATCAAATGTGTGTTTAATTGACTTATGTTTTAATACATTAGTCTAAATTATGTTTTTTTTTTTTTTTTACCATACCTATTTCATCTTCCGACAGTTGGGGATAATAGGATTTTATGTTTTATGCTCAAAGCTTCATTTACAGTATTTGATTAAAATGCATAATTAAAACAACTTTTACTTTAAAATTGTAAAGTGTAGTTATTTTTAAAGTAGATATTATTATTTGGGTAAATTAAATTGTCTGTAGTGTATGTGTGTCCTGTTCCTCCAGGTTGGGGGTTGAGCGTTGGGCTAAAGTCCCACCTCGTAAAAATTAGATGTTACGAAACACCAACATGGTGCGGCTAAATATCAACTTCGATATAAACAGCCCTAAAAGTAATAAAATATTAATCTCATGTGATCCTTTGAAATTAAAAAAATATGAGGAACTAAAGCATATGTACTGCCATGACTGTCATATTTAAAGAATTTAATTAATGATTACAGCTTACTAATTTACTTTATTGAAAATGAAAATTATTTTATGTGTTTATTTTCAATATAATGATCTCTCTTTTTTGACCATTTTACAACTATTTAGTCAATTGTTGTTTTAAAGAAATAAATGTTCCATATATGACATGAAACATTAATTCCACTCACTATACTCACAACTACATGGTCAAACACAGTTTATTCATTCATTCATTCATTCATTTTCCTTTCCTTTATTCATCAGGGGCCACTGCGGAATGAACTGCCAACTTATCCAGCATGCCAACTTATCCATGTTTTACACAGCGGATGCTCTTCCAACTGCAACCCAGTATTGGGAAACACCCTTACAGGGACAAATTAGCTTATTCAATTCACCTATAGCACATGTGTTTGGACTGTGGGAGACATGAGGAGAACATTCAAAATCCAAACAGTAATGCCAACTGACCCAGCCAGGACTCGAACCAGCGACCTTCCTGCTGTGAGGCCACCGTGTCGCCCCAAACACTGTTTAAACTAGTTTAAAATATCTTCTATTGAGCTTCACAAAAGAAAGAAAAGCATACGTGTTTGGATTGTGAAGGAAGGTAAATAATGGCAATTTGCAGGTTTGAATTAGCCACACATTTATAAATGCTCAATATTCATCAGGCATCTTCACATTATCTGTGGGTATTCTTTGTTTGTTGCTGTATGTGGTTACGTGACTTCTTTGTATTCTACTTAAATGCACAGAGTCACCTCAACAAAAAACAACAACATCCAATTCTCTTTCATGTAGCTTTCTGACACTAGAAACTGAAGCAAGCTGAAAGGGTCCAATTTCACAATCCTCTTTTGAACTCTTCTCGGCCTTGGTCAGGTCAGAAAAGTTGTTTCAGAAGCTGGAAAAAGTTCATGTGAAAAATCCCAAACAACATTTCCGTCCTTACAATAACATGCTCTGATGTCTCATTCACAATAAGACATTTATGAAGCGAGTAAAAATGCTCTGTTTTGATGTCATGCCATCTTGAGACTACAAGCATACAGAATGCTGTTAATGTATTTCAAAACAGACATGGGGGATTTAGAGCGGGATAAAACAAATCAGAGAGAATGTGAAAGCGCACAGATCAAGGGAAAACGCCTTTCCACCGCGGAAGCATTTTAGACATGGTGCATTCAAAACCTCAATGCACAACCACAAAATAAATACATGTGTACTTTTCACATACCAGGTACCACTGCTGGGGGAATTTGGGATCGGTGGGTTCCATGTGAATGTCTCTCTTGCGTCTTCGCTTGGCAATCTGCTGCTCTGCCCAAAGCACCTGAAAATAACACACAGATTAGAGGGCGATATTTCGAATATAACACACCCACGTCCTTGTGATTCTTCTCCATTCTCACCTTTAACTAAGGATGTGCGTCCCTTTCGCACTGTTCGTCCTCACTCTAAAAATACCTCCTTTTCAACACTCACCAGCACTGTTCTTTTCGATCTGCTATGTTTTATAGCATTCCATTAAGCTATGTGTGTGTGTGTTTGCACTTGAGAGTGCTTTTGTTTATCTCCAGTACACAAAATATAGATATTTTTATCAAATTTAAGAGATTTCAGCCTCTCTGTTAAAAAAAAGATTTACCCATGCTCTGAACTGTTTATAAAGAGAGAATGTTTTATTAGACGCAGATTTCATTTATTTACATTACAGACATATTACATTCAATTAGACATTTTACAGCATTCAATATTGGTCTTGGAAGCTCAATCATGCTTGCTTGATGTGCAAGAACCAATGAGTCACATGCAATGATTGAGCTTCCAGATCAACCACTAGCTTTGTTTCCATCCACCTACGACCTCCGGTGCCTATACTGCAGCTCAAGAAGCTTGGCCAGAGGAGAAACGGTCATGCTCAACTGAGCCTGGTTTCTCTCAAGGTTTTTTTTTTAATCCTTCACTTTCGTCAGTTGGTGAAGTTTGTTCCTCGCCACTGTCGGCACTTGCTTGCTTGGTTTGGGACTTGTGGAGCTGCGCATCGGTGGATTTGTTCTTCAGTGTTTGGACTTTCAGCAGTGAAAATTAAACCACACTGAACTGAACTAAACTGAATTTCAACTCAGAAAACTGGACTGACACAGTTTCAACTGACTAGAACTTCAATTTTAAGCTGCTTTGACATAATCTACATTGTAAAAGCGCTATAGAAATAATTGAAAAATAAAACTGAACCTGTTTTTATGCACATTTTGGATTTACTGCATAAAAAATGCTTGATAGAAACACCAAGATGCGCAGAAATGAGAAACAAAAACATATGCGCATAACTGAGTAGGATAAACATTTTATTCAATGAGAAAAAATTCGCATAAACTGTGATGGAAACACTTTTACCAAATACATTCCAGTATGTGCATTAAAAGCATCATGTTATATAGTTATAAGATATCATATGATGGTCAAAATGGTCAAAGTTTGCTTGAAAATCAATTTAGAAAATCCCGTATAATTATTATAATATTACTATTTCTTCCAGAACTGTCATTGCATGTCGGCATTGTCTTCAGAGGCACAAGTCATTTATTAAATAACAAAAACACTCACAACAGCTTCTCCTACCACCACAAATTCAGTTTTTCTTCTTGATATTTGGCGCCAGTTTATCAGGAAGTTACAATTTTTGTTCTCTTTGAATCATTGGATAAAAACGCTGCTTTGTTCGCAAATCTTTTACGCAATATTCCAATTTTACGCATACATTTAATTCACATTTTTGGATGGAAACAAAACTAATGGTGTTCTTATTTGTCAAATTGTGCGTATATTTGTAAAGGTGCTGTAGACTTGAAATTTTCCCGGGATCTTGGTAACAACCAAAAAACAAACGAAATCTAATCAGTTTACAAATGAAGTTAAGTGTAATAAAATGAAATGACACAGGGAAAAAGTATTGAACACATGAAGAAAGGGAGGTGTAAAAAGGCAGTGAAAATCCAGACAGCAGCTGAAATCTCTCAGTAGTTCTTATGCAATCCTCTGCCCTTCCTCAGTGTAAACGAATATTAGCAGCTTCGGTCAAACATCTACATTAGCAGGATGGTGAAGATGAAACCAGCGTGAACATTTCAGCAAGACAATTATACAAAACACAGCCATGGAGACTCTCAAATGTCTCAAACGGCCTAGTTAATCACCTGAATTGTTTGGGTTTTCACCAAAATCTGGTTGAATTCCAAGTCAAAAGCTGGAAAAAAACGTGACCTGTCCAATACTTTTTCCCACACTGTATGTTGGCTGATCAATTTTAATAGGTGAAAAAAGCTCAAAATAAGTCTGATCATCAAATAAATCAATCATGTCTCTTCCGAAGACTCGCATTAAATGGCTTGATCCATACAGTATATGTATTTTTTAATATGATTAATTATTAATTTTGAAGAGTCTTAGATATACACTTTCAAACTAAATCTCATATTTGATTAAAAAATATCCTGTGTGTACTGAAGATTTCATGGCTGTGTAATAGCATTAACTCTATATAACCATGAACACTTCACATTCGACTCTCCCCAGACCAAACCGATCTGAGCAATCCTATCCACTTTAATGTTATTACTCTATGCTCTTACTGTACGTTGGCAACTGACTCGTTTATTGCTATTTTTATCTCCAAGGGAATTTTAGCTGAAACATCATAGGCAAACACTTACATAAAACAGCGCTTAGAGCTGCATTAAGTCTATTGAGCTATCAAAGAGCAACCTCTGACCGATAAAATAAAACGTCCTCTGGGCAATGTTTGGTGTGATGAGATGGGCACGGCCAGCACATGATGCACAGATATTAGTATTTGACTAACTTGGAGGTATTAGCACTGGAGGATGAAATCTAATCAGAGGCCAGAGACTTATGGATGTACTGTACGAAGTGCTCTCTCTGCAAAACAATTGTTTTAAATGAGCTGAAAGGACTGCAGGGCTTCTGCCTCATATACTGAATACATTTTTCTGTTTACAAAGGGTTGAGCCCACAGATTAAATCGATTAACTCTTGCCTTTTTCTCCTTCTTACGTCAGTTCTATCAACTTTTCAGATAAGAAAAAAACATCAGATGATAGGTTAGTAGAAGTTTCTTTTTTTTCTCGGAAATGACACCTGAACATCATTGTGGCATTTCAGCGCAAAGCATTGTTTACATAATTACATCTGTGCTTGTAGGTTATAATTTGCAGGCTTTTTTTATATTTCATGTCTGTGGGAAACAAAGAGACATCTTTTGGCAAATGGCTGGGAGGGTTTGGCGGTAATACGAAGAAGTAAATGATATATAATCTCCGTATATTTCAGCATGCGTGTCATATTTAGCCAAGCTGTCAACTCATCAAATGTACAGTATATGAGGACTGAAAAAAATGTATGAGAACACAAAAATTAAATAACACAAACACAAGATAGTTTTCAAATTCTTTATACTTTATACTCGACATGCTGTTCATTTTGTGATTGAATCACTGGAGTGCTCATTTTTTTTCATGAATCAATTAAACTGACTGACAAATCAAATGAGCTGATGGTCTAAATCAGTCAGGCAACTCATTTCCTCAATGAACATGCTGTGATTACTCTCTCACTCGAAGACTGACTCAAATTGAGACCCGCTATTATGCTATGTGTGTGTTATGGTGAAAGCAATATTAAAGTGCAGTCTTCTAAGGTTAATGGAATTTTTAAAAATGGCTAACTTTCTGCTGACATGTTGATATCTGGTTTGGCATGATAAAAGAAATGTAAAAATGAATATAAATTATAGATTAAGTTCTCAAAGAAATGAGGTCAGCAAGGGTTATTTTGAAAGCGGACTCAAATTGGATGTTCTTATTTGATCAAACAAAACTCTAATATTGTGAAATACTATTACAATATTATTACAATTACACATTACTGCAATTTCACAATTGTTAAACTATGGTAATATATTCCAAAAAGCAATTGATTCTCATTTTTAGCCATTATTGTTGAGTGGTGGTACAGCCATCTCCAGTGTCTCTGATGAATAATAGTTCAAAAGATTTACTTGAAACCGAAATCTTTTATAATATTCTAAATGTCTTCATCACTTTTGATCAATTTAATGCATCCTTTATCCTCAATATTCTAGATTTCTAAAAACAATACAATTATACTGTAGAAAACAATGTTCTGTTTGTAGCCTACTAGCATGAAAAGCCTCATCTTTTGAAATGCTACAATTGTGTATTGTTATGTGCCTCGGGGGTTGTTTTGTTGCTCCCTCCTCCCTTTTCTGTTTTATTTCTTGTCTGCTATCCTTCTAAAAATCTAGGTGTTCCGATTGGCTCACAGAGGTTTCAGAGTGGACCAATTAGGAAAGAAAGTGATCCAGTAACGACTCGGACCAGACTGGGTGAATCCTTCATCTCCTGTCATTGTTCTTTGTCTCTCGTGTGACACTTGTGTGTATAAACTGTTCTCCGGTTCGCTTTATTGTTTGAGTTGTACACTACCTGATAAAAGTCTTGTCGTCGATCCCAGTTATAAGAGCAACTTAAGTGCGTCTTAGCTGATCATTTGAAAAAGTGGCAGAAGGTAGATTTTTTCAGATGAATCATCTGTTGAAATGCATCCCAATCATCACAAATACTGCAGAAGACCTACTGGAACCAGCATGGTCCCAAGATTCTCACAGAATTCAGTCCAGTTTGGTGAAGGACAAAATCATGGTTTGGAAATACATTCAGTATGGGGGACTGTGAGAGATCTGCAGATTGGATGAAAACAACATCAGCCTAAAGTATCAACACATTTGAGCTGCTTGTACTTTACAAACCACAGGAGAGGGCAAACTCCTCAGCAGGATAGCGCTCCTTCTCATACTTTAGTTCTTGAAAGCAAAGAAGGTCAAGGTGCTCCAGGATTGGCCAGACCAGTCACCAGACATGTCCATTATTGAGCATGTTTGGGGTAACATGAGGGAGGCATTGAAGATGAAACCAAAGAGTTGGATAAAACTTACAGGATACGGGACAAGACTTTTGTCAGTTTGTGTACATCTGTTCTGAACATTTTAAACTAAACTGCTTAAATCTACTAAAAGGAAAGTAAAAAGTCAAGTACGTCACGTGACTTGCATGCATCTCTGTTAAAGAAGGTAAGAGGCTGCTGCTACCCTCTGTATGTTTGTTCCAGTGAGCGTAGTTGTACCTAGGAGCGTGCAACGCTGTAGATGGTTTGTTTTTCTATTTTCAGTTCTCTTCAGTTAATGGTGGTGAGGGTTCAGTTGTGTGTTTAATTAGTTATTTTCTTTGATCTGGCACCTCTTTTTTTCCTTCCCTCTATAAGGTTTGTTTCAGTTTTCTTTTGCATTTATTGTACACATTTGTAAATATACTTTGGTGCTTGAATTATTATTCTTTCTTCTATTTAATATTGTAAATAAACAAACCACTTTTTGCCATGTCCATTGTTTGTTTCGATTCATAGCATCAAATGTCTCTGGGGAATTAATAAGTTATCGGGTCATTAGGTTTAGTCCTTTTTCATCCTCCGAACCACACGGGGTGTAACACGCATATTACATGTCACTGCAAAACAGTCTAGCGATAATTTTTTTTTAATTCAAACTATATTCTAATTGTTCTGCCTAAACGCAAAGCAGATTCACTCACACACACGCATGCTCAAAATTCTTTGAGTAAGTTGTCCTTCATGCCCTTGTTTTGCAGTAATGCCAGCTCTGGGCTAAATTTATCACGAAAACAGCAAATGTGGAGCAAGGCCAGGTCAGATTAGGAGGAGAGGGAAAAAAATGCATTTCTTGTTCTTTCACGTCTTGCTGCCCTTCATTCGGCAGCAAACTCGCGGGTGCTCTGATTTGACTTTCTGCGAGTGAATGAAATTCCGGTTAGCAAAGGAGGAGACGCAAACGTACCTGCATTAAATTTCGTATGAATTCCCATCGCTGGAGGGAACGTGCATACAAGCGTCAGCCTTCAGAAATCTGCTTCATTTGCATAAAACCAAGCTGACCTCGGAATGCAGAGCAGGCGATGCATGTGTGTGTGTTGAGGCTTGTGCCAAGATGAACTCTGGCAACAAGAAACCCTGACCCGCTGCAAAAAAAAAAAAAAAAAAAGAGGGCCCAGAGCGGAACCCTGATGCTGTTAGCCTTGCATAAATAGAGGCTAGCACACAAGGGAGCAGTAATCCAGCTTGTATCTTCCCCTCTCTCGTTCTCGGCTGTCATGGATCAGTGTTAGGAGTCATCCGGTCTCTTTGGCTGGCATCTGGTGGGCAGGTGGGGTCTGGGAGGGCATCAATATTAGCCGTGTAGTTGGATCTCCCGAGTGTGCATGGAGTTTTAACTAGCGGCTGAAGCTTCAGAGGGTGAAGATAAGAGGCTTGTCAGTAGGAGATCTATGGAAGCCTGCAGCCAGCGGCCCAAATATGCGGTCGCTTGGGACGCCTGTGCTGCTCTCTGATAACTTATCGGCACAGCCAGAGTCCTGCACTTTAGTACTACCACACGCACACACCCCTCATACACAGCAATAATCACAGACAGTCAATCATCTGAGACTCCACTACTTTGTCATGGCATGCTAATAACCTCTCCTCTCTTCTCATCTGGCCTCCGCTCACATCATCTTCTCTCCTGCTGTTTCATTTGTACCCCTTCCCTCTCCTTTTCTCTTCCTGCCTCTATCTTTTCCTGCTTCATCTGTTCCTTTCCTCTCGTCCCATTTCATTACAACTCCTCCTGTCTTGTCTTCTCTTTTTTCCTTTGCCTCTCCTTTCATCTTTTCTTCAGTCGTCTCATGTCCTCGGGTCTCCTTTTGTCTCTTCTCCTTTCCAGTTGTCTGGTCTTCTCCCATCTCCTCTAGTCTCTTGTGTTGCTTTATTTTACTTCTCCTGCTTCTGCTTCTCACTTATTTCTTGTCTCCTCTCATCATCTGTCCTTTTGTCTGGGATCATCTCGTCTGATCCTCACTCCTTGTTTCAGATGTTTTTTCCTCCCTTTCCCGTGGTCACTTCTCAACTCCATCTCTTTCATTCCGTCTCCTCCAGTCTCATCTCCAGCCTGCTTATTTTGTGTCCTTTTGTCTTGTCCCATATCCCTTTTACCTCATGCCTCTATGACTTCCTTCTCGTTTCCTCTCCTCCATCATGTTTCTTCTTATTTCATCTGTTCTCCTCCTCTCACATCTCGTCTTCTTGTTCTTTCTCATCACATCTCCTCCTTTCCCTGTCCCTTAGCTTTGATGTCTTCTCCTTTCTTCCACCTCTCTTCACATCTCCTCTCCTCTCTTTTCATCTCGCCTCCTAGTGTTTTTCTCTACTTCTCTCCTCATTTCTCCTCCCGTTTAACTTCTTCTCATCTCCTTCTTCTTCTCATCTTGCAACAAGCTGAATTTAGAAAAGTCGTACTTTTAAGAGTAGATTTAGAGAAGGGAACTTTTAATGTTTTATGCTGGGCAGTATTCCTCTAGTTATTTAACTTTAATGCAATGCTTGTTAAGAACTTTGTACTTTATTCTAAATGCTGTTTCTTTTTGGGAGGCATGGGCAATGCCCCAATCGCAAATGAATCATAGGTTTGATCAAGTTCAAAGACTTGTTCAAAGAGCTCTTGGAATAGTCTAAATTGGTTCACAAGTCAGTTGGAATTATTTGTTCAGTTTCTTGCGTGCTATTAATCATCTGATGCGGTTTCTTCCTCAAAGCGATTACAGGAGTTTTAAGATCATAAATAGTGTTGGATGAAGTGGTCATTACAGCCGATTAAAATCATATCTGCCATCCTCTGATCTTTATTAATATGCTGTATGTACAGTAAATGATTCCACTGCTATGCACTTGATGGCATTTACCTTAATTCATATGTTTATAGGCAAGGCAAGTTTATTTATATGGCACATTTCATACACAACGGTAATTCAAAGTGCTTTACAGAAACAAGAATAAAAGAAACAAGTATAAGAAATTAAAACTAGGAATAAAAATGATTAAAAAAACCTGATAAAAACAGATTCACATGTTTAAATACTGGTTTTATACAGATATCCTTTTTTAAAGAACATGAAACGGACACCCACCAACCCACTCATGTCTCATATGTTGTACATATGAGTCAAAGTGACTACTAGTAACTCGATACTTTGCCCTAGTATCTAGTTTTCATTAGATTTAGAACTGGAGTTTGAGAATGCAAAATTCTACTGTACAGTGTTGCAAATAGGGGCGAGATAAAAATGACATACATAAAGCGAGTACTTGATCCAAAGTTGAAATCTTTTATAGAGATATTAGAATTCGATACCAATCGGCTGGGGCGTCGCTGGCTGACACGGGCTCTATGACAAAATTCTTGAAGCGCGTGGGTTCGTGGATGAAATTGAAGAGCTGAGAGGGGTGGGGGTGGATGGTGATGATGATGTGGAAGTGGCGGTGCTGGGCGATTGATTGCGTCAATTAATAGTAACTCTGGGGCCACAGAACGGCGTGGGTCCTTACAATCATTCTAATTTTGCACCCCTAGCGGTGCCCATGCCAGTCGGTACAAAACTTGTACAAACATTTATTTCCCGCTAACATTTGAGTTGATCTTAAACAGCGCTGATTTGCTGTTGTGTTCACGTCCTCAAAGGAAATGACTGTGATTGGCTGTGAAGGTTCACCAAATTCACCGCTGTTGAGGAGTGTAACCACAGATACAGGGACACTGGAGAGTTTTAAAGATGCAAAGATCAGCTTGTTTATAAGCTGGCATACGAGTGATTCGCTAATGAATCGACTGATCTTCATGGCTTTAGAATGCTCCAGTTTTACTATATCTGTGGTTGCACTCAGTAAACAGCGGTGAGTTCTGTGAACTGATGACCTTCACGGCTAATCACAGTCATTTTTGTTGAGCATGTGAGCTCAATGACAATCATTAAATCATGTTTAAGAACGTGCTCAAATGTTAGCGGGAGATGGATGTTTTTAACATTTCAGCACTGATTGGTATCCAATTCCAGTTTCATGACAACACTAGTAGAGATATGTCACGTTTTGCTCTTTGATTGGTCTCTACAATCACATACTGTAGTGCGCTTTCCAAGGTCAGAGTTCACAAATTTTATTTGAAACATGAGCTTGTGTTTTCAGTCTGCAGCATTCGCATTCATACAAATGGAAGTTTAAGGGGCGAAAAGTGCAGTTTGCCATCTCTCAAGTAAAGGCAGGAATGCAAATTATAAATACATTTGTTTATATGGCAAAACATGTCTTTTTCACTTAGAAGGTCCATACAGATTCCAAAGGCAGACACTGATAAGATCAGGGCCTGGCTAATATGTGGACTTTGGGGGTTTTACGATGTGGTCACATGTTGATTGGTCAGTTTGCATGTCTCAGTATTTGGGCTTTGGTCACAAGGTCAAGAAAGATACAAAATATGTGGTAAACTTTGCTCTGGCGTCTTTTTCTGCTCTGCTCCTCTCCTGCTTTGGAGTCTTCTCTGGCTCTACTGCTATCAGGCTCTCTTTAAGGCCTACTCTCTCTCTCTCCCTCTCAATTCAATTCAATTCAATTCAATAATTGCTTTACTGGCATGAAAAATGTTACAAAGGTATTGCCAAAGCAGCTATAAAGTTTACATAAAAATAAGAGAACATACATATATAATAAAAAGACACAGTAAACATAGTAAATAGTAGTAGTAAAAAAAAATAAAGACATACATATATTAAATAAACAAAAATATAAATAATATATCATTATCCAATATATCATATTATTATTCAATATATCATATTATTCAGTATATCATATTATTATTCAGTATATAGTAATATTCAGTATATCATATTATTCATATATCATATTATTATTCAGTATATAGTAATATTCAGTATATCATATTATTCATATATCATATTATTATTCAGTATATAGTAATATTCAGTATATCATATTATTCAGTATATCATAATATTCAGTATATCATATTATTATTCAGTATACCATATCATTTATTTATATCATATTATTTATTTATATCAATAAAAATAATAATAGATCAGAAAACACTGTACATTTAACAATCAACATTTTAGGATAAAACAGTAATAAAAAAAGGAACAGTAATAATCAGTATATTTACAATGATTCAATTATAACCATCTAGACATCTCTCTCTCTCTCTCTCTCTCTCTCTCTCTCTCTCTCAGGTAACTTTATTTTACATTTAATCTGGGTACAATTAATATTTCATTAATCATTTCAGGTTTTATCATTTTATACATTTATTTTGTAACTAATTCAGTTGTAACCATGGAGAATTATTGTTATTAAATCATCTCATTTTCAAGTATTTGTGAATTATTTTTGATTTAACATCAACAATTAATTGCTCCATATTGCAATACAATACAATGACATAATTGCAACGCTTTCCCATATTTTTAGCTATTATTACTGCCCTTACTTACGTTTTTGGTATAAGATTGCAGAAGGAAGGTTTGCCTAGAAATATACAATTTTTCACCATCATACTGCTAACTTTTTAGTCATTCGGCATGGCTAAAGTTCGAACCACTATAGTTAAAATCCCATTCTTACACAAGTATAAACAAGTATATTCCTTATTCAAGAAATATACTTGTTACTAATACAGCACTTCAGATATATAGAAGAACTTTCTACTTATATTCGAGTACAAGTCTTGTTTACTCTACCCACCTCCAGTATCTTCTTTTCCTCCCTGGTATTCTCTCTCCATTCTGCTCTAATCTATTCTCATTTTGTCTCCTTTTCTTTTCTTTATCTCTCAGCTCTTTTGTCCTCTTTGTGATCTATAGTTGTGACTGTGTGCGCCTCGTCATTACCTGTGGCTCGGTGTGCAGTCGGACATGAACCCCTCTATGGCTGGACAAAGATCTCCTCACCACACCTCTGTGCTGGAAATGATAGTAATCCCCAAAAACCTGCGGACACAAAGACACACATAGAGGTGATATATTAGAGAGCTATTCCAAAGTAGCCATGTCTTACCCGCTTCACAAGGTCATATGGTCTTACGCTCCAGAGGGAAACGCGCTCATTAAATCCAGCACCTGCTCACAGACCTGGCCGTCTCACTCTCCAAATCCAACACACACACACATACACACAGGCAAGAGCTGCAAAGCTTCAGCCGCATACATTTATCTCTTATAGTCCTAACACAAAACAGATCCAAATACACACATGCACATCCTACAAAGAGCTTCCTGCTGAGATGAAAGCTTTCTTCGCAGCATATGCACATGGCGACACGTGTGAAAGATTTCTATGCAATTTCAGGTACTTTCCGCACACAACACACACAGTTTGAAGTGTTTAATGGCGTATAGCACTGGTAATGGAGAAAACAAAGCTCTGACACTCATTTATTTGAGCCATGGACGCTATGATTTTGTTGCGCTTCGGTTCAACAAAGCCTCACACAGTCGCCAAAAAATTTCACTGCGTGTGGACTGATGTGTGGGATCCGGCGCTCGGCTGGGCAGCTCATAACCCTGTGTACTTTGAGCTTGTGTGTGTGTGAGAAAAAAATCATGCCTCTATCATTACTCATCTTGTTTTGTTCCCAGTAGTACATGTACAGCCAGCCATATACCCACACACTTCTTTCAAGTGACGTCAATGAATAGATCCTGCGCCATACAGTCAAGTGTCTCCTTCCGAAAATGACGTTCATTTATCAAAAGCTTCCCTGCCGGGCTTCTGTTCCCCCGATGCATCTCTCTTTCTCTCGGTTTCCTTTGCATCACACTCTCTCTCCCGTGTCCTCGTGATCAATAACATGACCTCTGCCGCCATCATGTACTTGTCTCGCTGAAACTACAGAGGTGTCCCCGGGGATCACGCGGGGACAGAAATGCTTTCGGAGACCAGCAGGACTCAGCGTGAGTGTCTGAAGTGGTAAATTAGCTAGAGTCGGGTCCGGTGTTCTGTAACCTCTCGGAAAAGAAAAATCACAAGAATCTCATTAATATCTCAGTAGTTTCTCCCAGACAGCAGCGAGAACAAAAGCCGAAGAAGACTTTTGCTTAACTGTGTCTGGAAAAGATCTAAGCAGTATTGCGAACTATGCCAGCTGTTGCCTGCTATCAAAAGTCAATAATTCTAATATGACCAAATTTCTCATTAAATTCTGCAGAGGGCAAACTGGGTGAGCTTTGATGCTCGTATTAATTTTATAGCTGTGTACTCGGATTTTATGTCAACCCGCGTTTGCTGAACTGTTGAAATAGCACAGCAAAAGAAATGATATTTTATCTGAGTTATGAGTTTGCAGTCTGACTAGAATGTGATGAGATAAACAGAACGAGTGCTACAATAAAAAATATTAATAATAAAATTTTTTTTTTAAAAAAACACACACACAATCTCCTGCATACAAAAAAGTATATAGTAAAGGCAGAGAAGTCAAATTCAGGAACAAAAGACTCTTATGTGCCGGTTCCTGAAGAAATGCATTAAAAAACATTCAAAGTTCAAATTGTTGGATCTATTGGAAAAATACTTAGAGATTAACGATTTAGCATATGGCGACACGGTGGCTCAGTGGTTAGCACTCACAGCAGGAAGATCGCTGCTTCGAGTCCCAGCGAGTTTAGTTGGCATTTCTGTGTGGAGTTTGCATGTTCTCTCCATGTTGGTGTGGGTTTCCTCTGGGTGCTCCACATTTGCCCACAGTCCAAAGACATGTGCTATAGGTTGACCATAATTAAATAAACTAAATTGGCTGTAGTGTATGTGTGTGAATGAGTGTGTTTGGATGTTTCCCAGTACTGTGTTGCAGCTAGAAGGGCATTTACTAAGTAAAACATATGCTGGATAAGTTGGTGGTTTATTCCGCTGTGGCAACCTCTGATGAATAAAGAGATTAAGCCGAAGGAAAATGAATGAATGGATTTTGTATATAATGTTACGCAACGTAAATAAGTCAGTGTAGTGTGGAAAACACTAATTTCTTCTATGTGGTTTGCAATTGGATGTTTTATGAGATTATTTACATTTTTTGTGATTATTTTGCGTTTAAATTAAGAATTTAGCAGGATCGCAAAAAACTGTGACTTTTTGTTGATTTTGCGTTGGATTCAGTAATCAGAATCGTGAAAAACTAGGGGGTCTGATTAAACAACTAAATAAGCAGTTTAGAAAAATCTGGAAAGATTAAGTCTATCAGCACTTGTGGATTTGACATTTCGTACCCAAGTTCGATCGTCCCCCCCTTGCCACCAGTTGGTTTGTTCACACTGTCTTTTTTCCTTCTGAACCGCGGTACGCTACCCGTACCCCAGACCACCTCTTTCAGGCGGACACCCGAGTTCAGAAGACGTGTTCACACTAGCTAAACGTACCGTATTATGACGTCAAATGAACCCGGAGTGCTAGTGTGAAAGCACCCTTACATGTGCAAGTGCAATGCCTTCTTCGCTTTTGAATGTGGATGTGGAGACCTAAGATGCATAATAGTACCCCTGATGACGATCATGGAAACTTGCAAAAACTCAATAATTGCAATAAAAAAAAAAGCAAAACAGTTAATAAACTACAATTGAAAAAAAAAATAGCAAGTTAATTTCTCTCCAAAATGTAGAAACTATCTTTGCAAAGTTGCAGGACAGAGCTCCATTACGACTGCTGAAGTATAAAAGAGTAACCTGTGTGCAATAAAAGTTTTCTCTGATCTGTCTCAGTATGGAGGACGGGGGTCTGCAGGACTGCTGCAGCATGTTGCTAACAAGGATGGGGTCTAACGCTCCAGCGGCTGAGATCAGCTTAGAGCTTTTACAGTTCAAATCACACCGCATGCGCTGCCAAATGTGTCACAATTCACACACACCACTTCTTTTCATCCTCTGCCTCCTTTCAAATCACATGTATTCTGTCTCTTTTACCAACTTGAACATTTTAATACTACGACTGTGTGTCAGAGTGTGTTTTGTGAGGGCGTTCTAGCATTTGTGTGTAAAAGAGAGAGAGGGAAAGATGGATAAACATGGAAAAGAGAGATGGAGAGAAAGATGGATAAAACGTAACTTTGATCTTCAGAAGAAGTGAAAGTGAACATCATTACTCTCTTTGGCCTGATGTGTCGGTGTATAATTCATAAACTCACAGACCAGAGATCTGAGAGACTCACTCGCTGCCCTCAGAGCCAATTCCTCTGGACATGACACATACTGAGAGACTGGGCCTTTATTAGACCTAAGGATGGAGAGGACGCCTTTACTGGCAGGCTTCTAACACAGCACACCCAGATGGAGGAGTTATTGGATGATGGGAATCAAGGCTCACACATTCAAATTGAGGTGGTTTGTTATACCAATGCTTTACTGCTGTAAATTTAAGGTATCCTATGAAAAGAACATACACTTTTCCAGAGTCATTTTCTACACTGCTTTTTTCAACCCAGGCTCATTGGAAACATGTGCCCAGGACAACATTTTCTGAGAACTGACAAATATGTACCCTGGGCTACATCTTCTTGCAGTTTTTGAGGAGGCCGTGTACATTTTTGACAATTTCATTGTTAAAAATTTCAGACGCCAATCCAGGAGACCTGTTTCAAGCAGAATTCATAAATGATAATGTGTTGGTTGTTCTGCAGTCAGGCATCATCTTTAAAGAAGTTGAGTCCTGTTGTACCGTCTATTATATATGTTTTAGGTGGTGCAGTGTTGAAATGGAGGTGGCTAAACAAGTCATGCAAATGTCGTAGATAGTTTTAAAATCTGTCTAGACCTTGAAGTTTCATCCGACCAAATCTAATCAATAAAAGTTTCCTTCAGCCTGAATGGATCAAGACAAAGGCACAGTCGCTGAGACCCTGCCCGCTGGTCAGTAAGTGCATAAGGACAATAGGTTAAATGTCTCCAACACTTGGCCTGCTAGAGTTTTGAATGAAATTAGATTTTTAAAAACCCAAAGAATATAACTTTTTTTACAATTTTATATTATTGTAAACTTGGAACTTGATTATATAATTTTTATTACCCCAGTTACTGGGACATATTTTCCTATAGATGTTATTTCTTGTACATTCACCAAAGGCTGCTGTATAAGTTTTTGCAAATATTAACTTCCTTCTCATGCATGTCCATGAGAGAAGTCGGCTTGTCGTCATGCATAATATATCTATTTGATAATGACTGGCCCACCTACTTTCCTAAACTCAAACCGAAAGTGTTTTCAAAAGCAAACTAGAAGTAAAAAGCCATCGCGGTTGGCTGTTTCTACTGTGACCTCGCAATGGTTTTTTTTCTGGGTCTCTCTTTACCTGGTTTCTGGAACTGTCCTTTAAATTCAAACCCTAGTCCACTCAGCTCCCTGTCCCAAGTCTGACACCGTATGTGGTGAGCTGCTGAGCAAATCAGCCACACTAGAAAAGCCGTCTATACGGAGGTAAGCATTCAACAAAACCAACAGTGGCGTTTGTTTTACACACAAAAAACAAATTCAGCCATATATATCTGCACATATATCTCGGTTCTCAAAGATGTACACCATGGCACATTTTTCCAACGAGCCTGTGTTGTTTTTTTGTCTTGTTCATGGCTATCGTGCATGCTCTTTTTAAACACAGAACATAAACAGTTTTTTTTTAGAAGCTTAAGCTTTTTAAATGCAGCTTATTCTAGTCAAATGGCACACACTCGAACAAAACAAACTAGTTTAACTAGTAAAGAGAACATAATACACTTTGTTTTGATGTGTCATTTAGGGTGAGTTGATCTGAAAAAGATGAAACCACAATAACAAGCCATCTTAAGAAAAACGCTAATTGGAATAATGGCTACTACAGCTTCTTCAGCGTTTTCAGCAAAAAAATCAAAGAAAAGAATCAAAGAAGTTACCAACTATTTACAGATATAAAAAAAGAAGTTGCATTTGCTCTCTACTACGTGCTTCAAACAGAAGATTTGATTCCTCTAAATCGGCCTTTTTTTGTTAAAGTACTTTTTTTCCACCAAAGGAAAATGACTTATTACATCAGCCAAGTACCTTATCCACATCCCAGCTCTCGGAAGAAGCTTGAAACCACAAAATCAGCACTATGCAATATGCACCAAACCAAAAAAAGTGGCAGAAGATGCTAAGTTAATGAAAGAAAAGGAGAAAAAGCAAAAAGTCTAATTGGCTTAAGCTACACCAGCAATTAAATTTGCAATTCTCCAAATAGTTAGAGCTCTCTGCACCCTCAAGCATTCTTTTATTATTGTAAAAAAAAAAATTCTGTCACCTGATTAAAATTGATTTTCAGAGGAGCAGTCCTCATTTCCAGCCTTGTGTTAAGAAAGTCATTAGAGGTGTATTCACTGAATCAAACCACTGATGTAACAAGCTCTAACACGACCACACTGAACAACATCTCATCTGAAAAAACACGTGACAGCTATTGATCGGGTTATTCGCCACCATCGTTGGTCCAGTTGCATAATTGGTTTACATAATGCCACGAATCAATAAAAAATCTATTTTTCATAATCGCCATCCCAGTGAGTGGTAATGAATAGAGTCGTGTTAGATGCAGGGAAGTGTGGGACAAAAACAGTTCTGGGAAATCATCATAACCGCTTTCGCTGCCCCACTGGGCTCTAAAGTAAGCGATGGAGCCACTGACGTTGAGCTATTGATGTTCTACGGCTAAATTAAATTCGCAGAAGGGAGCACACCTTAGGAATACAGAGCTGTAGAAATGGCCTTCGATCAATAGGAATCTTATCAAACATCCTTTTCAAATCCCATTTTTTTTTTGGAGAAAGGAAGAGAGTCAAGGCCCAGGTGAGGGACGGAGAAGGATATTGCCAATGTATCTGCGGTTTGTGCTCTTTCCACACAAAGTTGTATTACGAAGTTGCGTTACGAATAAATGTTTAATAGAAGTCTTCAAATAATTCATACCATATCCAAGATGCATATAACAGAATTGAACGGAGATTTCTTTCATTAAAATATCCAAAAACCACAAGAATAGTGTTGTATATTTTGCTGACTTATGTACTTAGTTTATCTGAAACGTAGGGCTGAGGTATGGAGAAAAATTGTGATTAAAAATGCGATTTACTATAATATTAAAAGAGCGGCAGGTTTTATGTGTTGGTTTTAATAGCACCAAAGAATAATCCCAAAGTACGCTACACTATGCTACTGTTTATTTAATACAATTTTGTTCCAATAAAGTTGCATCTAATTCGATTCGCATTGTAAACATTAAATAAAAGTAAAAAGGGTATTACTTTTTATTTCATATATTAAGGTTTTAATTATGATACTCCCAAAATCATTCCGCATAATTCTGCAGATTTTTAACAAAATAATCTGCAGAAATAGCAAAAAATGTCTGCATATTCTGTCTGGCCCTACTCATTAGTCAGTGTAAAAACATTGACAACATTGTGTTGTACTGTAACTATGACGTCATTACCAATCAAAATGGTTTCAGTCCAGTGTGTTTTTACATGGTCCTTTTACTATTCTTTTACCGTTTCCAATTAAATTTCTATTTCCATTATATTATACTTCTGCACATCAGATGTTTTGCAAGCAATCTACGGTGTATTCAAGCTATACATTCACTGTAAATCCCAAAAAGTTAAGGTAACTCAAACCACTTGAGGAAACCAATTGCAACAAAACATTCAAGTTCAAAAACTAATCCTCATGAGTACTGTGAACTTAATCCATTTGAGTAAACGAAGCAATTTGAGCACAGTAAAACCCAATAAATGAAGAGAACCAACTGAGTACTGTAAAATCTTATAAGTTAAGGCAACTCAAACTGTTTTTGGAAACCGACTGTGTAACGACCCCTTATGGTTGTTTTTTGTTGGGGTATGGGCGTCTTTGTGCGTCTGCGTGGGTCCAGCAGATTGTGCGGTGCGGGGTTTGAAAACATCGGTGTATGGTTGATTTTCCCTGCTATAAGTAGCGTGTCTGTCTTGGACGTGGGGTGGGGGCTGTAGTCGGTGTCTGGTCATCGCCTATGTTCTGCTTTGAGCTAGTCTCGGACCTGAGTAGAGCTAGTAACATGATTATTGAAATAAGTTAAATAAATTTATTTTTCTACCACAAATGTACTCTTCTTCTCCTTATTCACCAAGTGGCGATGACCAGACTTCGATTGCAGCCCCCACCCCATGTCTGAGACCGTCACACTACTCAAAGCAGGGCAAATCCACCACACACCGGTGTTTTCAATCCGGTCGCAATCAGGTGGACCTGTAACACACAGATACACGCAGACACACACAAACATACAAAAACGACCACAAGGGGTCGTCACAGATTGCTTATCACAGTTTAAAAAAAATAATCTATGTGAGTACTGTGAACTTACTCCATTTAAGTTATAGTTATGAGTAGGGCCAGACGGAATCTGCGGACATTTTTTGCTATTTCTGCGGAGTATTTTGTTAAAAATCTGAGGATTTATGCGGAATGATTTTGTGAGTATCATAACTAAAAGTTTAATATATGAAATAAAAAGTAATACCTTTTAAACTTTTATTTAATGTTTACAATGCAAATCCAATTAGATCCACTTTATTTAGTAAACAAAGCAAGTCTCTCATATAAACTCATATTGAACTCTAAGTAGTGAATATTAAACAACACTGAACTGAACTGAACTCAGCTATTTACTAGCTAATAATATACTAGCTAATAACTAAACTGACATTTTCAATTTACTATAACCTTCTATGTGAAGCTACTTTGACACAATCTACATTGTAAAAGCGCTATACAAATAAAGGTGAATTGAATTGAATTGAATTGAATAAAATCTCTACTAAAAGACAGAAAATATTACTTTAACTGTATTGTAAATAAATCATATGATTATTTTCATATTAGTCAATATTATTACTAAAATTAAAAACTGAATAAATATACATTTACACACATTTACACCAGTAAATAAACAGAATCAATGATGGACTAAAAATCTGTGGAAATCTGCGGAATTCTGCGCGCGCAGATTCCGTGTGGGCCTAGTTATGAGGTATTTAATTAACTCGTTACCTTCAACACAGGAGTTCAAAACTCCTTTCAAATAAGTAGAATTAACTTTCTGTACATTTTAAGTTAACTACACTCATTTCATTTGATAAAGTTGACTGTTGGGTTTTAGTGTTGTAACAATTGTTTACTGATAAACACAGTTCACAACCAATCAAGCAAGCTACACAAATCCTGAATATCGCAGAAAACAGGCACAATGCATGAATGCAACCATTTCTGTCATGCATCCTGCAGCAATTGTAGAATAAAAGAACAAATTTAATGTGCACACTAGGATTTGACTGACTACATCTGAAAATGAGGCCCTGATGATCTCGTATTTGCATATCGGCTATTGTGAGATAACCGTGGCAAGCGCATCCACAACCATTAACGCTGTGATGACCTTTGATTGACATTCAGTGACGATGTTTAATAAGGATTGAGTTTAATGAAGCGAGATGTGTGTGTGATAAAACCAGAGTGAATGCAAGAGCGATCTGCAAGAGGATGCATATGGCTGAATCGTAGCTTTTAAACCTCCCAGTGGGCTGAAAAAATATGTTCACTAAATTAGTATACACTGCATATTTCCTTGGGTCCGTCGATGCATAGAATATGAATCTGCTGGCAGCGTTTCTTACGTTTTTTCGCCTTAAAAATGAAACGCTCTTTTTTACACACTGTCAGATCTGAAAGCAGCTCTACAGTCGCTGACGGAGCTGATGGAGCAGTATTTCTGTCGTACCTTCACAGCCACGAGGGATAACATTAATCTAACTGCATTGAGGGAGAGTTTTATTCAACCTTATTCAACCACGGAGGTTTTCTTTGATAATATTACATTTTTTTTTCCCTGAATAAAATGAAGTGAGAACGAAGGACAGAGTGTGAGAGTGGAGGGCAATGGAAGAAGATAAGTGTGTATTAGTTGGATCATATACACACACTCTGCTAACAAAGCCTATGTTGCCTCTAGCAAAATGTCAATGAAGGTGCACTTTAAAAATTAAACGATGAAGTTCTTAAAAATGACTCTAACAAAGGTGGTGGTAATTTATCTCCCATGCTGAGTAACTTCTTTCTGGAGGCCAGATTTCAGATATCTCCACATTCCCAGAAGGACATGAAGTCATCTAATGTGACCGTATGTCACATCCACTGATGTCTTCCTTGTCTCTCAGGCCTTTTCATTGATTTCTCTTTCAGAATGTGCAGTAGACACCATCTGGTAAAACAAACCAACATAAATGATTTATCGTTGTTATAGTGTCTGTGCAAAAGTGTTTGGCCGGGAATCAAACCACACTGGTTTAAACTTTTTATTTATAAATTTTTTTGGACTGACTTAAGCCTCGTTCACAGTTCGAGCGATTCGCGGAGGCAAAGCAACAAGCGATGGTTCATTTTAATGTCTACGTGTGCGACAGTGACCGTTGGTGACCAGGTGAGAATGTTGAGTGACTCAGCAAAATTGAGAATCCTTCAACATTATGCAAATGAAGAGTAGGCATGGGCAGGTATAAGATTCTGACGGTATGATAACCTTGGATAAAAATATCACGGTTTCATGGTATGACGGTATTGTGATTACTGCTCTAAAATATATTCTTTTTAAATGTCTGGGTTGAACAAAACAGAAGTTTTTTCCCCATTGAACGCAATATATTTTATTTTGAGCTACAAGAGAGAGAGAAAGAAAGAATAATAATAATAATAATAATAATAATAATAATAATAAAAAACATGAAATAAACTTGAGGGTAAGACATTTAAGAATAAATTACAGTGTCTAAATTAAAGTATAAGTATACAAAATGTAATAGTTCTGTTTGTTTTCTTATTTTCAGATAATGAAATTAAATTTAAATAATGAAAAATTTTAGCAAAAAAAAATATGGTTTAGTATTAGTAAATTTGCATTTGTGGATATGAACATTTAGAAACATTTAAAGTATTTTGGAGCAGTAAACATGTCAGGCTAAATAATTCAAATGAATCATTGCCTTCTGCTGTCTTCATCAGTTTCAGTAACACATATTTCTTTACAATTTAAAACGACTACTTTGGATATCATTCATTCATTCATTTTCTTTTCGGCTTAGTCCCTTTATTAATCCGGGGTCGCCACAGCGGAATGAACCGCCAACTTATCCGGCATTTGTTTTACGCAGCGGATGCCCTTCCAGCCACAACCTATCTCTGGGAAACACATTCATACATTCTCATTCACACACATACACTATGGACAATTTAGCTTACCCAATTCACCTGTACCGCATGTCTTTGGACTGTGGGGGAAACCGGAGCACCCGGAGGAAACCCACGCAACCACGGGGAGAACATGCAAACTCCACACAGAAATGCCAACTGGCCCAACCGGGTCCTGCCCCAACCGGGGATCGAACCAGCGACCTTCTTGCTGTGAGGCGAACGTGCTACTCACGCGCCACCGTGGCGCCCCTACTTTGGATATCTTTGGATAAATAAAAAAATCTTACACATACCCTAAGAACGGTATAGCAGAAAATTTTGGCGGCATGAAAATCTTGACTTTTCCAAACCGCGGTATACCTTGAAAACGGTTATCGTCCCATGTCTAATGAAAAGCGACTTTCTTAAGTGACAGCCAACAGAAGCACCAGAGGAGCTCACGTGATCTGCAGAGGCTGGTTGCATCCTTCTTGCTGTAGACCTGCGTTTGCAGCACATTGTCACCCAGAGCAACAGGGAGCTACAAAGTCGCTGCTAGTGTGAATAAGGCATTAAAAGAACCAGCTTGTAAGAGTTATTCATTGGAGAATCCAACTACATGTGTCATGCTGTATGTAATTATTCATTAAAAAGAAAAGCTTCAGAAGAGTAATTTGAAGGGAATTTAACTAATCCAGCAGGCTTTGCAAATAAATGATCACATTTTACAACCTGCAATGATGTATAATGTCAGTAATAAACACGTTTGTTGCCTGTAATTAGGCAGAATCTTAACTGTATTGTTTATTCTTTATCACAGCTTTTCTTTGTTTAAAGGCATAGTTCACCCAAAACAAAACCAGCCCAATCTCATGAGGAAACGTAACCATTTTTATGTATTGCCAGAAAATTGGCTTATTTGTACAAATTTATACAATTACACTTGTGTGAAAATGTAAGATTTTTAAAAGGAGTCATGCCCCCAAACTCCTACCCCTAACTGTGCATTCACACGGAAGGCAGCGAGAGCGTCAAAGTAGATGGAAGCCATTCATTTTCAATGGGAGCTGGTGGCAATAAGCGGCAAGAAGCAACGCGGTGCATGTTAGCCGGTGTGGGTGTCGAGTAGGCATGGGCCGGTATAGGATTCTGACGGTACGATAACCTTGGATAAAAATATCACGGTTTCACAGTATGACGGTATTGTGTTTACTGCTCTAAAATATATTCTTTTTAAATGTCTGGGTTAAAAAAACGACTTTTTTACCCATTGAACATAATATATTTTATTTTGAAATAAAAGAGAGAGAAAGAAAGAATAATAAAAATAATAAAGAACATGAAATAAACTTGAGGGTAAGACATTTAAGAATCAATTACAGTGTATAAATTAAAGTCATTACAAAATAAAATAGGCCTTGTTTGCTTTCTTATTTTCAGATAATGAAATTTAATTTAAATATTGACTAAATTCTTGCCAAAAAAACTACAACAGGAAAATATGGTTTGTTATTAGTAAATTTGCATTTGTGGATATGAACATTTAGAAACATTTAAAGTATTTTGGAGCGGTAAACATGTCAGGCTAAATAATTCAAATGAAGCATTGACTTCTGCTGTCTTCATTTGTTTCAATAATACAGATTTCTTTACAATTTAAAACGGCTACTTTGCATATCTTTGGAAATACTTTTGTCCTAAAAACAAACAAACAAAAAAGCAAAACTAAAAACATCTTACACAAACCTTAGAAACGGTATAGCAGAAAATTTTGGCGGTATGAAAACCTTGACTTTTCCCAACCACGGTATACCTTGAAAGCGGTTATCGTCCCATGCCTAGTGTCGAGGAGAGACACCTTGAAATCAAGTCAGCTTTATGGTAAATGAGCTATGATGCGGTTCGGCGGCAAGCAAACAGAACGTAGAAGTCCACCGCTTGAGCGGATTCCAGAGAACACAATCATTTCAGTGAACTTTGGCTCCGACCACAGTTGTTCCCAATAGTTTGAATATCGTAGTCACCAGATTTACACCTATTTATGATGTTTTCTTAGAGAGAACCATACATTTAAAAAATTACTGGCAAGTTACTGATGTGCATTCATGTGATTCTTTTTTTTAAACGCAAACTTACTCATGCTAAGTAAAACTGTAACGTAACGTTATTGCTGCTTCAGAATATATCAGTCAAATGGACAAGTGGAGCAAAGCCACACCACACGCAATGACTAGATCTTCCATTGTTAAATTAATTTGATAAAAGGCGCGCAACGTTTTCACACTAGTAACCAAGTTTTTTATGCGAGAATGTAAGTTATGTGTTGATTGCTGCAACGGCCTCTTTTAAACACGAGATCAAATGTAGCGAATTTTGACACTGTGAAGGCAGACATCAATGTCGCCAGGGCGGCCAGAGTGAACTGACGATCTTACCGCCTTCTGTGAAAATCTTACTAAAATGTATAAATAAAATTGTACAAATTAATATGAATAGCCACTAAATCCAAAAGTTACGAATTACTGTGAGATGGCATTGACAAAAAACGTTAAAATAGTATTTTTTATGTGGTTTCAGACCTCGTTGTATCTTGTATAAACTAATTGAATAATTTAGGAGCACAGTGATATAGCTCACTTATATAATATTCCTCAGTCAAGGCCATCATTTCAGTTCAACAGAAGCCTTACTGGCAGGCTCACGATATCAAAAAAGCTTTTGCACAGTAATAACACACCGTTTATTTCTCTCTCTTTCACTCTCACACACAATCTAACCCTTACTTTTCTTTTCTACGTTTTTTTCTGCTCCTGCAGTTCTGTTGTTTCTTTTCTTTTACCCTGACACACACACTCACACACACACTTGATTCAGTTTATATCCCTGCAGACTGTGAGTCAACATATATATGCCGCACACACTCAAGTCTATTTCTACTCCTTCCTCCATCTCAGTCTTTCTCTTCACGAATCTCACTTGTCTTTGTGTGAAAGAAATCAAATCGTCAAGTGTGCCGCATCATGACTGCGAAATTCTGCTTGATAACCACTTGCGAGCAGAGATAAAATATTTGAGCCTATTAGAAAAAGTCACGGTATATGTAACCCTTACATGACCCCAGATCAGCAATCATTACAGAGATGCAATATCAATTCACCTAATCACCAGTGTCATGTTACGCAATAAGCACAGCAGCCAGATTTGATTGGTTATCAATTACAGTGACCCTCAAGATTCCCAATGTCATCATTTTGTGAACTTCATCTGGGCTGAAATCGGATGCATATCAATCAACGCTGTAAAAGACGTTGGGTTCCACACAATCCATATGAAGGAATGGAAGAATTAACTTATTCTTTGTTGACAATTTATAGGCCTGTCATTTTAAAAACATTTTATGCCATTCATTTTATAATACCAGAATGGCAATATAATATCATCACGACGCAAGTACACTCTTCCAAAGAACACATAATATTTTATTCTAAAGATTATTTAATTTAATTATAGTCATTTTAACAATTTAATAATTAAACACTGGAATCACAATGTGAAAAGGCATATCCGAAATAAACATTAATAAAATGT
This sequence comes from Danio albolineatus, assembly GCA_903798035.1. Taxonomy (NCBI): domain Eukaryota; kingdom Metazoa; phylum Chordata; class Actinopteri; order Cypriniformes; family Danionidae; genus Danio; species Danio albolineatus. The sequence continues at coordinate 567,773 of CAIGQQ010034560.1, read as the reverse complement.
TAACAAAAAAGTGCAAAATAAAAAAGTAAAAGAGGCTGTGATATCTGCTACCAGATCTAAACCACTACCTGACAAAAGTCTTGTTGTCGAATCCAGTTGTAGGAGTAACAAATAATAACTTGACTTCTCTGCTGAATAATCTGTTGAACTGCATCCTAATCATTACAAATACTGCAGAAGACATAATATTACCCGAACGGGCCCAAGATTCTCACAGAAATCTGTTAAGTTTTTCATGGTTTTGGTTATAATCAGTATGAAGTCGTGCTAGAAATCTGCAGAGTGGATGTCAACAACCACAGCCTGAGGTATCAAGACATTTGTGCTTCCCATTAGATTACAAACCACAGGAAGGGGCAAATTCTTTAGCAGGAAAGCGCTCCTTCTCATACTTCAGCCTCCACATTAAAGTTCCTGAAAGCAAAGAAGGTCAAGTTGCTCCAGGATTGGCTCTCACCAGACATGAACATTATTGAGCATGTCTGAGGTAAGATAAAGGGAGGAAGCAATGAAGCTGAATCCAAAGAATCTTGATGAACTCTGGAAGTCCTGCAATAAGTTGTTTGAGTCATTGCTGAGATGTATGAATGCGGTCCTTCAAGCTCATGGGAGTCATACACAATTCGTTTTACACTGCACCATGACTTTATATCCTATACTGTACATTACTTCTGTTAAGTGACAAGATTTTTGTCTAAGCAAAGTCAGACCTTACTGTCCTAATTAAATAATTAAAAATCAATGCTTGATCATATTTTATTTTGGTAAAATAAGCGTAATCTAGAGGCATTTGCCCTTTATATAAGCCACCATATGACCAACTAGAACAGGGGTTTTCAAACTGGGGTCCGCGGACCCCAGGTGGGCCTCAAGAGGGCGCTAGGGGGTCCGCGAAAAACTTGGCAGAAACAAAAATGATTTATGAGATTTGTTTTTCCAATCCTAAAATTATTAATGACCAAATCTATATATACACATTTAATTTTATGATTTAAATAAGGGGATACTTAATTGTAATGCGCTTATCCCAAAATCCTTTGCGTTCTTTAACGTTTTGCATAGTTGCATGGAGCAATTAGCGGCTGTTAGTGCAGGACAGATGATGGAAAGATTTTTAAAGAATCCCACTCCCGCAAGCAGTTCATGCAAATCTGACTTGGCGAACGCTAAGGCAAAAACCAGAAAATATGGCAAATCTTACATTGCGTTTGGATTTACCTGCATGTTAAAGCAGGGAGTCGATAGACCCCAATGTGTTCTTTGTAAAGAGATTCTCTCCAACGAATGCATGAAACTATCCAAGCTCAAGCACCATCTACAGCAGAAACATCCCAATGAGGCAGAGAAATCGACTGACTATTTCAAACATCAGGAGTTGTGTTTGGACCGGCAAAGGGGTCCCCCGCAAGGAATCATCATATTTGGGGGTCCCCGAGATTAAAAAGTTTGAAAACCCCTGAACTAGAAGATATTATTTGTTGTTCCTAAAACTTGGATAGGCGACAAGACTTTTGTCAGGTAGTGTACAGTATATTGCATCACAAAAAATTATTGAGGTCATGTTCTTGTGTTGTGCGATCAGTCGATATATTAATTTTAACTTAAATATACTAAACATAAAACAATCAAGTTGTCACAAAACAAACTCAAGACTTGTGTTGTTTCTGCTCATTTTTAAATAAGTAGTCTGAACAAACAACAAGCATAATTTTTTTGAGAGCATGCTGAGAATCCATGACAACGGATTTTGATTTTCAGACCATAAAATAAGAGCATCATAAAACTTTCAATGAAATTGTCTTTGACTTTAAAGTCTGTCTAAGAATAAAGCCAATTGTCAGATAGTGATGGCTGAACAGCTCTGGGGAATGATTCTTCCTGCTCAAGGGCAAGCAGGCAGTCCAAGGTCACAAGAAACACCTCACAATCAAAAGGCAAATGACTGTCTGAAGCCAAAAAGAGAGAGGCAGAGCGAGCGATACAGTCACAAAGTCAGGCCGCTGCACAGAGGAAAGGGGTCATTACCTGGGAAACCGAGACAAAACTAATGACACGGAGAGAGACATTCCAAGTTTGGAGCACATACACACCTAACCAAAACACACATGCACACACAAGTGCACACGGGGGGAAAAAACGAGAGATCATTAGCACTCTGCTCGGCTCCACTCAGATGTGAGCGAGTTTCAGATGCGCACAAACACATGCACGTTAATCTCTCAATGTATTATTCATAAGAAGTCATTATTACTGTCATTAAATTCTGCCTTTGATTCATTGAAATGATCAGTGGGAACTGTGTGATCTTCGCTGTCTTCTAGACCCCTACTGAAAGGGTGACTGAACTAATCCGGTAAAACAACTCATTATATACCATTGGGATTTCCACGTGAAAGGACGATCACATGGAATTGCTCAGAACTAACACTTCATCAAAGCTTGAGTTCATCAACAGGTTTTGGTCTCTGAAAGGACATCCAGCTGAAGGACGTTTCAGTGAAGGTACCAATACCTTTTTCATAACCACCACAAATTAAAAATGGCCAAACTGCACATCTTTGTTGTTAAGATGAAAAACATTTTTAAAAACTTATTTTTTTATTTTAATCAGCTTCAGTCCCATAAAACATAATTATAATAACAATGTTTCCCCTACCATAGTATAGCCCCGCCCTCCCAACGACTTCTTTTAATAAACAAGCTAAATAGCCTATGCAGGGCTTAATTTGTGCCGAAACACACCTCATTTTACCTATCCCCCTCCTCAACCACCCTCCTCCCCTGTCCGCTGTTCACTTTCACTTTTACTCCTTTTTTCCGCGATCTCCCCAAGTCCCCGAGCATCCACCGCCCCGCCAACCACCCATTTACACAACGGCATGTCTTTTCTGTCTCTACACGGTCGCGCGTTTACAAATTTCTGCTCTCTGAATCGCGCACGGTGGAGTCCCACACACCCACTCTCTGAATGTCAGAATGTCGTCTGACAGCAATAACAACGTTGTTTTGAAGGGAAATTTTGCTTTATCAGTTGTAATTAGTTGTACTGCATGTCCACTGCATTTCCGGCCATAGAATATTAAATAAATTATTTGTATTGCTAACTTTTAATCCATTTCGTGCCATAACATGTCATAACATAACCACGACCGGCACGAGGTTACGTCAAACAACGAAAATTTGATCATGATTACGTTGACGTTACGTAACACACGTGGATTTTGGCTGGCTAGGATGTCGCGTCAACCTTCAGAAAACAGAAAAGGCTCGTTTGAGGTGCGCCCGGTGCGCCTCGCCTTGACTGCAATGTAGACGGCAGCAGGCGGCTGCAGTAAGAGGAGGGCTCAAAAAATACATCAGAAGTCGGACACTTTCCGAATCTCGCTGTTTTGCCGCCTGGAAACGTCACCAGTGGCGAAAATTGCGGTCGCGTTTTTATCGCGGACGAATGACCTCAAGAAGAAATATTATAAGTTATAGTAAATATTAAAGTGTTTTTGAACATGTTTTTTTCAGCATTTGGTTATGTTTATAGTTGCTGTGATACCATATAGAATTTAAATAGGCTATTTTTATAATATGCATATGGTTCAAAAACACTATAGTATTCCTATAAGTTACTATAGTATTTTTTAATGTGGGAGCGGATGCAATTGAAATATCAAAAAGATGGCCAGAATCACAGAAGATGAACAGCTCATTACTTAAAAGGTTGAACTGTATTTAAAATAAACATCTGTATATTCTACAGTGGTAAACATTAAAAGAATGAACAAATAAACAGCTTACAGCAAGAAAGCTTTCAAGAAATCTAATTTGGCTACATTATAAGTTAAGTAACTATAGCAAGATGCTTTTGAGTGACATATATATAGACAGGTCATGACAAATGTTTGTTTGTTTGTTTGTTTGTTTTGCTAGAAATGTCCCTAGAATTTGCCATTTTATTAAGCAAGTGGTCCATTTCTATAGTAATGTCAGAGGGCATTAGAAGGTATAAAGGGAAATACTACTGAAGACAAAATGAATAACCCTCTTGTGAAGTTTAAAGAAAAAATATTGCATCAAATATGTAAAAATGCTGTATAACATAATGCTGTAGTTTTCAACAATTTCTACTTACTCATTTGTCTAGTCTTTGCCATGATGACAATATTATATTATATATTTTACATAATATTTTACTATTTTTTTTGCAAGATGCTATTCAGCCTAAAGTTCAATTTAAAGTGTTAACTATATATGAATTATGTTAAAGAAAAGCGAGGAAAGCCATTGGACAACAGTTGTTTATTCTGCAGACATAAAGAAATCTTAAGGGGCTAATTTATTGACATGCTTATTAGGCCTATATAAACTGCTTTTACTCCAGCCAGACTAAAATAAACAGCCCAAAACTTTGTCCAGAATAAAAACTATTAGGCTGTAGGAAATACTGTGAAAATGTTTTTGGTCTGTTAAACGTTTGACTTCACGTACGTGTGTGTTTTGTTTACTACACCCCTTACACTTCTCAGATGAAACCACACAAAGATGAGGCATAATGCAAAACAGTCTGATTACCTTTGTATGTCTGCATATGTATGTATTGGACTGACTTTCATGGAATAATATCGCATAAAAATTACAATACAAAATGTATACAAACATACAAAAAAGTGAAAATGACAACAAACAGGACTTTAAACTAATATAGAAATAAAATTCAGCACATGCACAAATTTTCTAAAGTATGTTTAAGTAAAGATTAAGTATAAATATTTTATTTAGTAAGTATACTAATATAAATGTACTAGTAGTAATAGTGCTTGAGACAAACTGGCCCACTGTCTAGATTTTAAATGTATATATTTTTTTGTATTTTATTTTAAGTTTAAAATAAATATAATATCACACTTGAATTGTTTTTCTTAAAAAACAAATAGACATCTGGGTTGCCAACCCTCACGCATGCACCGCGCCGTATCCCCCCCCAAACCTGTAAACCTAGGGGAAACACTGAATAAAATAATCAAAAAGGCCAATAAAGCGTCAGTTTTATAGATTGGAGGGAAAATGGAAGTAGTGTTTCAAATTAGAGCTGCATGATATTGAAAAATCTAACATTGCGATATTTTTATTTTGCGATATGAATACAATTTCACCATATGACTTAGTATCCCTATTTGGAAACAATTTATAATGTTAGATCAATTGGGATAATTCTGCAGTGGGAGTGCGTCTCCATAAAATCTAACAAACAATCTATAAACTTTTTGGGGTCTCCCGAAATGTTTTTGTTGTGGTCTGTATTTTTTGTAGTGCATTTCTGTATTTGCATGTGTTATGAGTATTTTCATGCATAACAATCTATAAATACAGTCAAAAAAAGATACAATTGAAATAAAGTGTTTTATCATTTCCCGAGTATTCAAGTTATATTCATCAAAGATTTCCAATCATAAAAATATATCATTGTGCAAAAACAAAAACAATAACTGCTAAAAACCAAGTTTTGCCATCAAAGCAATACATGACATTAACGGCTGTTTTAACAGAAGTGTTTAAACCTGAAGACCAACATACAGCTGTCAAAATAATGAACTGTAATTAGCCTTAATAAGAACTACTATAATAATACCCTCATTAATTATACAATAATGCTAAAGCAAACTATTTCTATATTATTTATGATTTTTAAAAATAATTCTATTCATTTAACACTTACCATTTTTGTGCAAACAATAGGGATGTAATGATTCACTGTGAGGCAGTTGAAAATTTATACAAATATGAGATGATTGAAACCGGTACAAATGTTGAAAGAATCGCAATACATGTTTTGAACAGAGGGTGCTGTGTTTACAGGCACAAACTCGCGTTACCTGCACATCAGCACATACCTGTCAACACTCCCGTTTTTTTCCCAGGATTCTCCCATATTTTACAATTATATCCTGTAAATTCTCCCATATTCGTAATATTTTTATGAAGGGTGGCAATAAACACTAAAGAGCCGATCCTTCCTATACGCAACCCATTCCGCAAAACCACCAGAGGGCGCCCCTTGCTCTTAAACGTGAATCTGTTCTGTGGTTTCAATTTATTTACACATGAAAACACTTTTAATAAACAATAAACGGCAGGATTCACTTCCTTTCCATTCCAGGTGCCATGGCCCCTCCAATGCAATCCTCAAAACAGGCTATTCATGTAGTGGTGTGTGACTGTCAGACGCGCTCCATAGTGATAAATAGACTGTTTCTCAAACAGATTCTGTACACGCAACTTGAAGCGGAGCGAAAGTGGACACTCTGGATTTTGGCTGCGTGTTTGAACAGGTATACATAATAATAACAATAATAATATCATTTAAACATGTTCATCTTGGTGGGATTTCTTTTGAACACAAGAATTTTTGTCTTAAATGAGCATAAATATTAGGAAAACAATCAAATGTCTTCATTATGGATCTGTGCACCTCTAGAAAGTGACACCTCTGTTAAGATCTCAGCTTATCCCAGAAAACAGATTTTCTGATATTTCTTTTTATAAATGTCAAATCCCAGCACAGTCACAGTTTTAGTTTGTTTGTATTAAAGAGCCTCCTTTAATTTGTGTTGCTCATTTTTGATTTGGAATTCATTTTAAATTTGTAATGTAGCTGCACAGTCACAAGTTTTGCTTGTTTATATTAAAGTCTTCTATTATTAAGAAGTATTATTACTTCTTATATTAAAGTAATATAAAGTCTTATATTAAAGACTCTTTATATTAGAGTCTTCTTTAGTTTGTATTGTTCACTATTTTATTTGGATTTTGTTTTAAAATTCCAATTCAATTATTGCAAAGAAGATTTTATTTTGTAAAAAAAATAAAAAGAGCAGCATTTCAGAATAAATGAGAGGGCTCTTGTTTAACCTATTATTGTGTCAAATAATTTTGTTTTAAAAAGCGTGAATTGTGAGATTAGTGAAGTTTCACAAACTAATTTCGAGAGGAGCACGTGAAATGATTGACTTCAGCTGATTCCTATTGCTAATCATTAGCTAGCCTATCAGATCATCCTAAACTTACTAAATATATCCTGCCTAAACTCCATTCCACATCTTCGTTTACGGAAACCCCCCCTCACCCATCCCCCACTTCTCTGTCTTTCCATGATCGGGCAACACGGTGGCTCGGTGGGTAACGCCGCTGCCTCGCAGTAAGGGGCCCACAGGCTTAGGTTTTTATCGAGCCAGCTGGCACTCCCTGCGTGGAGTTTGCATGTTCTCCCCGTGTTTGCGTGGGTTTTCCCCGGGTTCTCCGGTTTCCTCCCACAATCTAAAAACATGCACATAAACAAATTATAACAAGTCACAAGCACTTAACACATCAGAACCACATATTAGATATAGTACAAGGGGGGCACTCGAGAAACACCTGATCTCGTATCCCTCCTAATGCTCATTGACCGGGCGGGAACCTTGGGCTCATCTATCTCCGAGCTCAGGGTTCTCTCCCGGGACAGCATGCCAAACCTGCTATTATAGTCGAGCATTATCTAAGTGTGAACTCTTGAAGTACCATGAATCGTATCGAATTGTGAGTCAAGTGAATCGTTACATCCCTAGCAAACAATGGCTATCATAATTTACTTGCATTAAATATTGTCTTTTAAACTGAACGCAGAGAAAAGGCGATCAAACATTCCCCAAGTGTTGACCACAGAGGAACAGCCTACACGACAAAACCCTTACTGATCTATTGATCTGACCTATCTCATGACTTAATCTCACATCTGCTAATTACTCCTGCTAACACCAACCGTTTCATACTGATCTCGCCACTGCCTCCCCTCCTCAAATCCAGTTGTAAGCCATTGCAAGGCAGATGACAACCAATACCGCAGGGTTATCGTCTATCGCTTGAACGGGTCAGAATTGCAGTGTAGAGGTGAGAAGATGCTAAGCTCTCCTGAATGAATCACGGTGGCCTTTTTTCATCACATGAGGCAACTGCTTCCAGCTCTCTCTCTCACACCACTAAGGCTGATAGACAGAAATTTTACACCATTCTGATGGTGACTAACGAGGCCTGCTTCGCTTTACTGCTTTATAGCCACACTCAGTCTAAACCAATGGATCTCAAGCGTCTCTGGCCAAGTACCTAGTCACAACAATGCTTCCTCTAATTTTCATAATTATGCTAGCAAAGTAATTACCAGAACTGAGCGTGCTGACATCACTGCACACTGTAAATTGAGAGCGAGCTTGAGCAAAACCGAGCCTTATAATGTCATGCTTTGATTAATATAGGTGTACATTCCTGTAGTTGGGATAAATCATGGTTTTGCAATACCATCATCCATTATTTGGCTGGCCCCCCTTTTTTAGATTTGTGGAAGAATCCAGAACAGTAGCTTACAAGCACATTTGGGCCCTTTCTGGACATTATAATGACTTTATGCGTGAGTCATTGAATGGTTCACTCTAACACATTGACTGCTTACATAATAATATTTTGATTAGAAGAAGTATTGCTTCACAAGTGCTGTAAATTGTACTGTAGGAATGTGTGTAAAATACATGTACCTGTAAATAAGATGCACCTGACCAATAAATGTTCACAAATCCACTTCCTTGACCTCATGAGATATTAAAGTGTCCTTGCTGGAGGTAGTAGAGCTCCTCGTCAACTACAATTCAGACTTAACATTGCAGATCTTGTGATGTGACTATTGCTGATGCGCATATTGCGATATTGATGCTAAAACGATATATTGTGCCCTAATTAGTACTGTAAATATGGACAGGCGTCTTTTGTCAAACACTGCTTTACATCTACTATTTATTTCTACAGTATGCGATTTAGGATGCAGTCACCAATTAATGATAATTTTTGACATTAAATATAAGGTGTGTGATGTCATTAGCATGGCTACACAGGAACCCACGGTCCTTGTCAGTAGTTAAAATTCCTTATTTTGATAGATTTGACCATTCTTGAGATAATGTATGTACATAATTCATCAAATAAATAACACTATTCTAGTGTTTTTTTTTTTTTGGATATTTTATGGAAAAAAATCTTAAAGAAAGAAAACATATTGTGCCTTTATTGTGACTTCATTCAAAAGGAAACTAGTGGTATTTTTTATACATGTATCCAGGCATTTAATGTATATTTGTCTATTCTGAAGTTTCAGAAATCACACTATTTGTTTATTTGTGCTTAAGTACATAAACTGATGCCAAGGCAAATTTCCCTATAAGTGAATCACTCACTCAAGTGATCTGATTAGAAAAAGATTAATTCATTTAAAACGAAAATAAACAAGCGACACATGAACATTAGCTGGAGTTCTTTATGCATGATTTGAGCTTGAGACAAACCATACATGATACTAATCTTGTCAGGTTTTATAGTATTTATATTGAAACAAAGATGACTGCACATTTATCTCTTTCTTTTTACAGTGAGATGAACAAGATGTACTTGTGAAGCTGGAAATAGCTGTTGAGAGAACAAATTTCCTTTACAGGGGCTTTGACACGTTCAAAACCTTACCACTTCACACTGCACATTGTAGGCGATGAACACTAGGTCTACAAAATAATACATTTCTAGAGTCATGTTAAGCACCACCTGCACACATTCATCAACATCAAAGTGTGGATCATAAGTATAGAACTTAAATGGAAAGTTTTCTGCTATCATTTACTTGTTTCAAACTTTTAAAGTTTATTTCTTTTCTTATATAAAAGAAGATATTTTGATTTTTTAGGCTGTCCATACAGTGGTAAGCGGTCAGTTGGTAGCGCAAAAAGGAACGGTGTCATACCACCCCGAAGCGTTCGTTTTAAAGTCAAAATGCAGCCATATGTACTTCTGGCTACATAATTTGCGATCTCCAGAAATGTATACAAGGCTACATTTTAAGAATGAGCCTATGTTGGAATAAAGAAACTCATAAAGGTTTGGAACCACTTGAGGGTGAGTAAATAGTGTGTAAATATTCTTTTTCAACCAAACCCTCCCTTTAATAGGAAAGGCTGTATTTTAGAAACCATGACCTTTTTTGAAGACGTCCTGAAAGATAATGCCTTTTCCGCAGACCCAAAATTACATACCAAAAACCCAGCATAAATGCTCAGAAGGGCTCATTACTCATTACTCAATCATTTTGCTACATCACTGGAGAGCCATTACCTGTCCCGACCAGCTTTTACCTTATTCTGAATCATCCACAGTAATGGCAATGATTCATTCCCATTGTGCTTCAGCATCTGACACACAGGAGATTCAGTACCAAATCGTCGGGGCTTAGATGTCCATGCGCAAGGGTTAGTAATACCCACCGGTTCTCCACAAAGACTCATTTTCTTTTGAACTTCAGGATACGTGTGTGTGTGATTTAACAAAACACAGGGCCAGTGTGTTGATGCTTCATTTGTGTATGAAACTTACTAAGGCATGATAGCTATTGTGCTTAAGTTAATCAGAAGCTCACAATATACACTCACCGGCCACTTTATTAGGTACACCTTACTAGTACCGGATTGGATCTCCTTTTGCCTTCAGAACTGCCTTAATCCTTCATGGCATAAATTCAACAAGGTACTGGAAATATTCCTCAGAGATTTTGGTCCATATTGACATGATAGTATCACGCCGTTGCTGCAGATTTGTCAGCTGCACATCCATGATGCGAATCTATTGTTTCATCACATCCCAAAGGTGCTCTGTTCCCACATCCCAAAAGGCCATACCATCCGAATGTCACAGCAGAAATTGAGACTCATCAGACCTGGCAACATATTTCCAATCTTCTATTGTCCAATTTTGGTGAGCCTGTGTGAATTGTAGCCTCAGTTTCCTGTTCTAAGCTGACAGGAGTGGCACCCGGTGTGGTCTTCTGCTGCTGTAGCCCATCTGCCACAAGGTTTGACGTGTTGTGCGTTCAGAGATGCTCTTCTGCATCCCTCGGTTGAAATGAGTTACTGTTGCCTTTCTATCAGCTCGAACCAGTCTAGCCAATCTCCTCTCACCTCTGGCATCAACAAAGCATTTGCACCCACAGAACTGGGGCTCAATGGATATTTTTTTCGTTTTCAGACCATCCTCTGTAAACTCTAAGATGGTTGTGTGTGAAAATCCCAGTAGTTTAGCAGTTTCTGAAATGCTTAGACCAACTGTGCCACGTTTAAAGTCACTTAAATCACGTTTCTTCCCCATTCTGATGCTCATTTTGAACTACAGCAGACAGTCTTGACCATGTCTACATGGCTAAATGCATTGAGTTGCTGTCATGTGATTAGCTGATTAGAAATGTGTGTTAACGAACAGTTGGAGAGGTGTACCTAATAAAGTGGCCAGTGAGTGTATGCTCCCCTACAGAATTATACAGAACATCTTTTGATAAACGCTTATGCATGTCAGAAAGGTGGCGGACCTAATTATGACCACAAAGTCTACTCTTTCGCTTGATAGTAATGATGTGAGATCATTAAAATGACTTACTAATTAACTGAACTGGCAAAGACCTTGAATTAAAATGAAACCTTTCAATTTCAACTTTAGCTGCGACAAAACCGCCAGCTCTGATCCTAAGCGGTCAGCAACTTCCTTTCGGTTTTGGCGAGACCTGATTATACAAATGACATTCAAAGGAAAAAACCTCAAAGTGACACCAATATCATTCTGTCAGTACACATGCCAGCTGAAGATGAAACACGCCGCTGTGTGTGTTTGTGTGTACGTCTGTATGGGTGTGGGAATGATGGGATGGAGAGAGAAAAAGAGGGACCACATCCTCCACACTTTAATGTCAGCCATTTCAAAGGTGTTTGTAACTCAGAGGCAGGAGGTTTCATCCCTTCTCTCAGCCTCCGTTAGTCTGACATGCTTTCTCTCTGCCTCCGTTGGAAAAAAAAAAGCTCAGCATGAAAGAGTACGTCTTTTCCCCAGCCGCATTTGCACAAACTGGACTTTTGAAAGTAACTGGAATTAAACAAGTCATTATAGCTGGTGTTAACAGAACATGTAAAAAAAAAATTGCAATATTTTGACGTTAAACCAATTTTATATAACTCTTCTTTCATTTAAATATATTCAAATGCAATTATTTTCAGGGATGAACAAATTACACTGAAATGTATTTTAAAATAAAATGACAAATACTTTCTTTTTAGGTGTATCACAATAAACTACAAAATACAGCAGCCACAAGTGTATCAAAATAAAATACTGCATTTTTGTATTTTAAAACACTACAAAATACTTTTACAAATACTTTTACAAGCACGAACCTTGGTTGCAAACCTTCCATGAATAGGCCCATTCAATCAATCTCTTCACAGTTTAACGTGAAGTAAACGGTATTTGATAGCAGCAACTTTTGTCTGAGCAGGTTTTAGCAGATTCTCTGCCACCTCGTTCACCTCTACTCTTACTGCACATAAGTAGACATGATATCTATCAATTTTTTACTTGTTTCTTTTTTATACATTTAGTAAAATGTTTTGTACAAATTTCATACAGAAAGCCCTGTTGAATGTTTCCACCCATTGTGTGGCTAGTAAAATTGATATAATCTCTGTATAATGATTAGTCAACCTCTTAACATTGTTACATTTTAAAAGATTGATACATGAAGTGTTTATTTTATTTTTTCACAGTATTTTTCATTAATCAATTTTTTTTCAATTGAACTCTTTAATAGACCTACTCAATGTATGTGATTTCTGAAAACTAAAAAAACTCCAGTTTTAGTCATTTCCATATGTCATTTCCATATAATTTCTTCAATGCACAATTTAAAAACATGATATCTCAAAATTACTACAAATGGAGCAATCATTTTTTGCAAATAAACTCTTCTTGTGTATCCTGCTGATGTCGTACAACCAGAGTCAGGTATTTTTGACTAGTCTGTACAGACTGAATTGCTGTAGTACTAAATATTAGTGTTTCATATATTGTCCCACTTTGACATCTTTAGGCAAACATCTTTCCTCTTCATTAACTGGAAATTTAAACAGCCAGTGAAGTATTGTAGGTATTGCCATGATGTGTTGTATAATTTCCTTTCATACTACAAGCATTGACCATCTACTTCAATATAATTAAATATTCTGTTCTAATCTCAAATCTAGGCAAATAACTGAAAAAGATCAGAGGCCACATTTTTATGATGTCATCATGTAGACTTTTTACAAAGTATTTTAAAGTATTTAGAAACTACAAATACGCAAGACACTAAAGCATTTTGATACAAAATATTAAATCATTTTCATCATCCCTATCAAATACAAATTACAATACGTATTTGAAATACAAGTATCATAAATACTGCCCATCCCTATTTATTTCAATGACGTCCCCACAATCTTATATATCACACAATCTTTTAGAAATCAGTCAGTTGTGCTGCTAATATTTTTGTTGAAACTAAGATAATTTTCTTTCATGGCTGTTGCATTATAAATATCTTTACTGTCGTTTTTGATTATTTTCTTAACTAAGGTGTGGAATAAAACAAGAAATCTTAGAGACCTTCATTTTATGAATGGTGACAGGGATCAACATGCCATGTTGAATTACTTATTCAGAAGCAGTATTTTCATTAATTAAGCTCTTTCATACTTAATATGTGATGATAGACTGCTTAAATTTATCACAAACACATTTTTTTCCCAACATAAATACCCCTTTTTCTTAACCACACTGTAAAAAAGTCTTGCTTCATTACATTTTTAGTTCAAAGATTAAATGATCTTTTCTATAGTCATCTCAACTTACACCAGTCAACCTGACTAAAAACAATTACAAAGTTAAACGTTGTATAATTAAATAAATTATTTGAAAGTTGATTAACTTACTAAAATAAGTTAGCCTCAAACATTTCGTTGTTTTGTCTTTTTGTCATACTATTTTTTTACAATTTACATTTAATGTATCTATTATATTTCATATCAAGTTTGTACACCCAATTTAAATACGTACTATTAATATATAATAACAACACACTACAGGGATGCTAATAATCAAATATATCAACATCAATAAGTAACAGAAAGCTCTCCACCATTACGGCACGGTGAATAGTTTGTGTTGATAGGGTGTTTTATACCAAACTTTAACATGAACATATAAACACTATTGATATATAATAATAACAACACACTACAGCGATGTTAATAATCAAATAACATCAAAAACAATGAAGAAAAAACGACATCATATTGTAAAATCTAATAGCTTTTCTGACAAGGTTTGCACAATATATCGTTTCAGCATCGATATCGCAATGAGCGAACCTGCAATGGTCACATCGCAGTACCTGCACTGTTGAGTTATGATTAGAATTAACCAAAAACGCTGTTCAGAACATGTGATTTGTGGAGTCATTGCAAAGTTATACTCTAATCTAATAATATGGAAGTCTTTTATTTGGATGTGTTTAAGGCCTGCGACTGTAAAATGTCAAGTTAACTTAAATCACTTGGACACAAGAAATTATAAAGTTTACTGCTTAAACAAAGACAAATAGGTTTAATCATTTAATACAGTAAAGACTATGCAGTGTTTTATATACATTTGAATTTCTACACTTTAACACAGTTAAACTCAATCTAAAAACCATAAAGCGTGGTTTATGTCATTTTTTATGTTTGTTCTATTGTTTTCATCTGTGCTTTAATTGATTTTATTTTCTATATTTTAGAAAATAAAATACTCTCCTACAAATGATTCCAATCAACATAAAATTAGGAATTCTTTCCAAAACTGGGTCATCTTGTGAAATCATTTCTTAATATATATATACAATGTCAGTTTTTTTCCAATATCATGCAGCCCTATTCGTGATTCATATATAGTTTTACTCAGTGATTAAAAATACATACTGCAAGGTTTTGTAGAGTTACAGTAACTTGAAGGGTGAAAATAACAATTTACTCAATCATCTTGAGTGAAAGGCAGAAGTGCATTCAAGTGTGCATAATGTATGGGAAAACGTGCGTAAAACACACGCTAAAAATGTTGGCGGTTCATTCCACTGTGGCGACCTCTGATAAATCAAAGACTAAGCCGAAGGAAATTGAATGAATGACTAAAATAGTCATGAAGAGTAGCCTAAACTAAGACAAGTACATCTGAAGTAAATGATCGAGTATGCTATACAAATTTATTACTGGAACTCTTTAGTAAGTGCACACTAGTAGACGTGCACTTGTTAGCACTACATAAATTACTACTTCATATTTCATCTCACTTGCTTTTTTCAAGGCAGTCAGTTTGCATGCTTTTTAAAGTAAGGTTTACTAATTGGATTCTACAATGCAGATGAAGTGGCAACTGAAAACTCTCCACATTTCAGTGTTGTGAATGGGTTGCTAGGGTGTTCTGGAGGTCTGACCAAAATAGCCCAGGTCTCCTGCTATGGATCGGGTCAAATTTTAAATTCATAAATTGTCAAGTCACGCAAAGGTGACTGCTGAGATAAACCAGCAATGAATATTACAGTCATAAATCAGGCTGCGTTTGAGGCTAAATGCCTTTAAAAAGTACATCTATGAGATATTTAAAGCCAAGCGGGCCGCGAGATTTTTCTAGAATGTGACATTTGGAAAAAAAGTAAATATCCATTATGTTTCTGTGGGAGTTCATACAAATAAAATATGAGCTATATGTCAGGCATTAAAATATGCCCCGCAAAGCTCTTCCTCCATGCAATGTTTGTGAAATCACTCCGACAATAACGCTCGCTTAGCTTGAAATCCATCCTTTGTGCCTGCGGACATTTTTAGAAAAACTCCCACCTCAATTTCAAAAAGACTTTCTTTTGTAAAAAAGAATGGAGCATCTCCCCTGAAGCTTGGGTGCTTATCGTGAATGCTTTAAGAGCAGAGGTAATGACTATAATAACTAGCCAGTACATTTATTTCAGTCTTTCGGTCTCTGCGAAACACCACTGTAGTAGAGAGAAGACTGCTCTGGAGGGATTTCTCACATGGCTGAGCTGTAATAAGACTGAAAACGTCCTCTAACACTTCATGTTTCTATGGAGACTTTCTCTGTCTTAAGTATACAGTTGACAGTGTGAAAAGAAATAGGTTTGAAAGATCAGACATGTTTTCTGAATTATTATTTTTTTAAAATATGACACATTCATCGGTCCAGAAAAAGGGTGCATGGACAGACGTGAGACTTATTTTCTTTTCAAGCTTGAACATGGGGTAAGGGTCTAAGAAGCAAAATCACTGTACCATGAATGAAGAGCGTATTCAGAAGCACTGCTGTTGAGCCCCTGGGTAAGAAAGCTCATCCTTCAGGGGTGTTTTATTGTGGTGTGTGTGCGAAAGCTCCTTTCTCTCTACATCCATCCATTTAACTAAAACAGGAATTCATTCTTTTGTAGTTGTACGGAGCATTATTTTTAATGACTGCAAAATACCAACCCTGGCTCACTCTGAAAGCGTTATATACTGTATGTATACACATTTCAGGAGAGCTCCAAATACATTCAAGAAGCTACGTTTATTTGCAGTTTTTGTTTACACAAATCCGCCAGAGGCCGCTGTGTGTGTATTTTTAGATCCCAAATTTCTCTCGCAAGTGCCATTCGGGCCTCCTCTTCTCACGTAAATCCACCAGAAGCCGTTGTCGACTGACTGACCAACATATCGTTTCCCGTACCCTCCCCCTTCCCTAAACCCAACCGACAGTGTTTTGAAAAGCAATCCAGGATAAGAAAAGCTCCCTGTTTTTTTACCAAGTTTTCAGATTTTACCACATTGCCATCCTGTTATTTACATGGTTATTTAATTTTTTAGCTTTTGCTTTTGTCTTAAGGTTGCTTTCTGGAACCGTTCTTCAGACTCTAACCCAGTCATCGAGGTCAACTCCTTACTGTGTCTGAAGTCTGCTGACATACGCTGGTAAGCGTGAAGAGAAACGCTGTCATACCTCCGCGTAACATTCATTTTAAAGATGAAATGCAGTCATACGTACTTCTGGCATAATTCATGATTCCCAGAAATGTATATAGGGCTATGTTTTCAGAATGAGCCTATGTTGCAACATACACAACAGCATTCGTTTATTTATCCATGTTATGATTATCTAGCTGCTGCAGATTGCTAACGGACTACAAATCCGCCATTACATGGACTACATTACCAAGCATGCACCACACACAGTGGTTCCTGATCCAGACTGAACTAGCACAGCTGAAGCTGCTTAAGCACTTATTACATAGACTATTCAAGCTGCTCCCCATAGACTTCCATTCATACGCGCATGAATGCGTCAGATCGTAAATGTAAGGTCGTGCAGCAAGTTTTGCAGTTCGATGTGTTGCAAAGTTCAAGCTTGGTGAACTCTGACCTGCGAAATCGCAACATATGACTGCGTGAGACCAATCGAGGATCAAAACATGACCTCTTTGGACAGGATTCTTTTATATGGAGCAAATCGCTTGCTTTTTAAAAGTCTAATCATCCTGTTTAATTCTGCCCCTTTTTGTAGCGCAGTATGACAGAATTTCGCAAGCCCAAACTCTAGTGTGACTGCGGCATTATACAGCACACACACAGACATTGCTGAGTCTTGTTGTTACCTTACATTACGAAACGTTTCTCCTTGCCTTGCTCTGCCGTGTTTGATTCTTTGCCTTGTTAATTGTTTTCTGATGCTAGCTGTCTGGACCGACCTCTGCCTGTTTTTGACTTTCCTTTTGGATTGTCCACATAATACTGTTTGCTTCTGTGATCGACCCTTACCTGTCTGACTATTCATTGTATAATAAAGACTCTGAAATTGGATCTTTACCTCCGCTGTCAAATCTGTATTGTTCCAATTCATTTTCCTTTGGCTTAGTCTCTTTTTAGTCTCACGTTTTACGCAGCAAATGCCCATCCAGCAGCAACCCAGTAGTAAAAAACACCCATACACCCTCGCATTCACACACACACTCATACACTAAGGCCAATTTAGTTTACACAATTCACTTATAGCGCATGTCTTTGGACTGTGGGGCAAACCGAAGCAGCGAGAGGAAACACGCCAACACAAGAAGAACATGCAAACTCCATACAGAAATGCCAACTGGTCCAGCTAGTACTCGAACCATCGACCTTCTTGCTGTGAGGCGACAATGCTAACCACTGAGCCCCCGTGCCGCCCCACAACAACATTTTGCTTCATTTTCCTAACAAAAATGATGATAATGCAGTAATTTGATTGCACTTATATTAGATTTTTTTTTTTTTGGTAAAAAAGCAGTTCTTTTGAACTTCACTAATCAAAGAATCTTAAACAAAAATGTCTCATAGTTTCCTAAAATTAATTAGCAGCACAACTGTTCTTTTCATGTCTTGTATGAAACTCCTTGAATACAGCGTTTTGGGTGAAAAATTAATTTCAGTTTTACAAGCATGAAAAATAACAAGATTTTTTTTTACTTCTAATTGGTGAACTCTATTTCATTGTGTCTTCCAATTGTTAATAAACCGTTATTAATAAATCGCAGAATAAACACAAAGCTTCACAGTTCAGAGGCGAAAAAACCAATGTGAATCATAAAAATGCGAGGAAAGCACCGAGCAGAAATGGTAAAAGGAGAAAGAAAGAGCTGTGCAGAGAACAGAAGCAGTGGGGGAGTAATTATTTAGCCATCTCCTGTGAGGAACCTTTTTTTTTTTTTTAA
Source organism: Danio albolineatus (assembly GCA_903798035.1). Lineage (NCBI taxonomy): Eukaryota > Metazoa > Chordata > Actinopteri > Cypriniformes > Danionidae > Danio > Danio albolineatus. Next base: position 549,100 of record CAIGQQ010034560.1, on the reverse strand, counting down.
ATGGAAGAAAAATACCCCATAATCAGACATACTCACTTCACATTGTTAACCAAGGACATTTCCACCGGTGTGCACGAGCATTGTTCAAAAAACAAGCTGGGATATATAAATCTGTCACTAAAGACAAATGGCACCCGTGCGCTCCAGACAGGGTGTGGCGCCACTGCACCCAAAATGGCAAATGAAAATACAGAAATGAGTAGAACAGGATGCTCTCTGGAAACGTGAAGCAATTCGACAAACAACCTTGTTATAAATTCCTGACTACAACTTTTTTCAGAGGGAAAAAAAAGGCAAGGATGCCACGTACTGTGGCTGTAACCGGCTTTTCCCAAAATCCCTCATCCAATATGAGAGGGGAAGAAAAAACAGATCTGTGGGATGTTCCTCTGGGAAAAAGGTTATCTAGATAAATGTTGATTTAGAATTGTGACTGTCAAGTGTCAAGAAATCAATACAAGCTATGGGCAAATTTAATTCAGCAGAGTTACTCAACGAATCCAAATGCAATTGAAATCCTCTGCTGGAATTCTTGGATTTTCTTAAACGAACGATGTGCTGATTTGAATTCAATCAGGAGAGATGGCCAAGATTAAACGCTGTTAACCCCTGAGGCAGGAACAATTTGAGCAGAGAGTATCAGGGGAGGGAACACAGAGAAGTGTTTTATAACACTCACAAAGCCAATGCGAAGAGACTCATTTCTATTCAAAAGCAGGTATTAAGCAAATCAATTTCAAACAGGCAAACTAATTTAGAGCTAATTATTGTGTTTGTGGACCCTGAGTATTTAGTGAAATGGGGAGGTGCGATGCTTCATACATACATATGATTTTCCTACCAACTGGGTGACTAGCAATATTAAAAATGCTTTGATCAAGCAATCTGGCTTTGATTATACTTTTGTATTTTACAAAACTATCCAGGTCATTACCAAAAATTGAGCCGTATACACTGCAAAAATTATTCATTGGATTTACTAAATTTATCTGGGCTGAATTTCAACAAACAAATCAAGCTGAACATTACTAAATTGAATTTGTTTGTTTCAATCCAGCTCATATAAATTGTTTGCAACCATTTACCTTAAAAATATTCAGTGTAGATTATGTATAATATTAAAACAGATTAAAAGAGTCACTGATTTGATATCCATCAGTAGCCGAACTGTCTTGAAATACTGAAGGCAGTGAAGGGGTCACAAAGCACATTGAAGTTTAGAGTGAACTTCTTAGAAAAAACTGACTTCTAAAGCGCTGCTTAAAAACGCAGCAGCACGTCTAATCAGGCAAAAAGAACCCACGTCACACCCCTCCTGGCCTCATTCCACAGGCTCCCAGTTCTGGCCAGAATCAAATTTAAAGTTTTGCTACAAGCTTTCGGGACTACCACTAGAAAAGCTCTTCCCTGTCTAATTCATTACTACAAACCTACAGTATGCTCCCTCTCACAAGCTGAGGTTGCTAAATGAGTGACACTTGAGGAAACCCTCTCTGACCTCTCTGTTGGAATGAGCCACCAACCTTCACCAAAATGGCTCAGACTATTACAGCTTTTTCAAGAAATAGCTCATGAAACTCTCTGAAACCAGAACACTCACACAAAGGTTTGTTTACGTGAATTGTGGGGACATTCCATAGGCTTCAATTACTCTACAATCTGCATTGTCTTGTTGCTCTACCACAACAGAAAATCGTGTGCAGTTTTACTTTCAACCCAGGCTCATTACAGATATGTAATATATATTTCTTGTGACAGCAAAATTTGTAACTGGATATACGTCTGCTTGCAGATTTTGTTTTTGCAAATCCACCAGAGGCCGCTGTGTATGCTTTCTTATTATCTCAAACCCACCCAATCTAGAAAAACAAAAGCAGTCGTGCCTGTGTGGTTTTACCACGTTTTCAGCCTGTTGTTTATTTATTTTAGTTTTTGCTTTTGTTTAACCTGGTTTCTGGGACTGTCTTCACCAGACTTAAACCCTGTCGTCGCTCAGCTCTGCAACCCAAGTCCCACCCTACTGGGCAAACTGGAAACACCAGAAAAGCCATAGAGGTATAGAGGGTAAGCGGTCAATTGGTAGCGCTTAAAGGAACTGAAGCCATCTGCAGTGTCATACGACACCATACTGTTCCTTTTAAAGACTCAGGCTACATAATTCGCGCTCTCCAGAAATGAAGACAGGGGTACATATCTACAATGAGCTCCTGTTGTTTACTTTCTGAGAAAAAAAAAACTTATTCTGTATGATTCACAAATCCTTATATAAGATAAGCCTGTAAACCACACACACACAAACACACTTATACAGCTATTTTCCCATAGACCCTATTCACCTTATTCTCCATGCATGAGCAGGCGCAGCCATTTGAATCTGGCTCAAGACTTCCAGTCTCACTCACTTCCATTAATTTTTAGATGTTAAAAACAGCTCGTTTTGCTGCTTGATGTTGCAAACTGATCATTTATTATTATATTATTCTTTGTATAGTCATGTAAACACTTGTTTGTAGAGCCAGAAGTTTGACTGTTTTCTGCCGTTTATTATTCCTAGTAATTTTTCCCCACAGGCGACTGAATCTGAAATACTTAAACAATCGCAAAAATCAGCGCACTTTAGAATTGAAGAATAAAGTCAATACTCTATCCCCCAACCATACCCTGAAACCCAATACTTACCCCAATACCCCAAAAGCAGAATACTTAATTCTGTGCAATTTATGGACCATTTACATCAGGAGGTCTAAAAAGTTCAAAATTTACTGGTATTGCTATACTTATGGGGACATTTGGTCCTCACACAATGTGCGGAAAACACCCAAGGTAAGGTAAACACCCAAACATTTCAAATTCTTCTCTTCTCTGGCTTGTTTTATACTTCTGTTTTTAATTAACCTGACATTGTGTTCATCCACCATTGTTAGTTCTTTGATGAATTCCTTTGTTCTTTTCTTTTAGTCACTTTGGATAAAGGCATCAGCCAAATGCATAATCTATGCATAATTAATGATATATTTATAAATGCTAAAAATACATTAAAAGGAAAATCTAGATAAATCTAGATAAATGAATTGAATAATCCTACATTTGCCATCTGTGAGAAACAGTGAAAGATGGTGACGTCATCCCCAATCTCAACAAACAATGCCCGCTGTGGCATGCGAGTTCAGAGCGATGAGGAGTCCTACTGGTCGGCTAAGAGAGTGCATTCAGTGGGCTAATGAATATTCATTCCCACCCCACTCCGCTCTGACTCACTCACCCAGAACAGCTCTATCTGTACTGTGAATTATGGAAATAATGATACAACAGAGAAGAATGAGAGACATTCATCTCCTTTTATTGCAGATCGCCGTTACAGAGAGAGGCAGACATGTAATAGAACCAGTGAAGATGGGCGTTAGGGAGAGAGAAAGACAGATTGCTTGACGAAAATCTTTCCTTTCTGACAGTTCTCTTTGGAGAAAGGTGCAGTCAAGAAGCAGCACAAACAAATAAGATGAAACAGCCTGGAAAAAAACAACAACAGGTGACAGCAGATTTCATTAACTGCTTGTTAATAAAATCCTGATCTTTTTGTGCTGTATTTAAGAAATGGTTTTTGGACAGGCATTAAAATGCATGCATTCCTTTTCAAGTCTACAATTTAGCTCCTGCCAGAAAGCAAATGCTGATGCTTCTTGATCAGAACATCGCTGCGTGAAGACATCCCGAGTTTCCAGCCGATTTGGGTTGCTGTATTATTTATGGGAAATAAATTCCAAATGCACATGACAAGTCAAACCTCTGCTCTGAATGTAGAAACTATACGTTACTACAGTCTGTGGGGAAATAAATGAACTGTGCTCGCTGATAACACAGCAAAGAATGTGCTGTATGCCACAATCTTGAAAGGTGGTTTTGCATGCTAGGTAGCTAAAAAATGTTTACTAAATTCACCCCCAGTGACCTGTCACATTTTATAACAGAAGTGAAAATGCTTTCAGAGCCTATAATTGTCCAGCTAATGGTGGATGGCTCAAAAAGTTACAGCACACAGACAAACAAACACATAGTGCTTAAGTGCTCTCACTTTTTTTCATTCTTTCACATTGACTCCCTTGAGTCACACGGAGAACGGCAGATTTGATATTTCAAGTTCCACCGCTGATGCTATCAATCGCTCATCGACCTCCTGCAGAACTTCAGACGGTATCGTCTACAGCTGCAAGACAGATTCTCTTCTCCTCCTGTCAGTTTGGCAAAAAGACGAACTTTTTCCCATCAACCATTTTATAACTAAAAGTTTCAAAAAGTGCTTTGGGCTGAACAAAACAGGCGAATCCTCTGAAGTTCAGGGGAAGTGTTGTTAGAAACTGATGGATAATTAGTCTTAAAAATTAATGTCTTTTTCATGTAGACCTCATCATCTTATGTCAACAAATGCTCGTGAAATCAGCTGTGAGCTTTGTCAAAACCCTTGCAGACATGAAAAGCAAAAGCTTCGGGTCACGGCACCAGATCAAAGCAAACGTTCTCACAGATCCTGCAACAAACAGTGCAATCCTGTATTCTCCTGTATTACCAGGAGGGATCAGATGTTCAGAGAGAATGCACAGGGCTAACGGCCCTTTTACAGAGTACATGCTCTTGCTTCAGAAACAGATACATGGAAAATACAACAGAAGGTGCATTTAAATGGAATGTTAACTCCCATACACCATTGCTAATTTTAAACAGTTGACTTATTTTTATGTAAATACACTTGTTCTTTTATAAATACGCTTAATCCAGAGAATCAGGCCATTATACTTGAAAGCTGCTTGATCCACTATGCTATATTCTAATGTCATTACAGTCAAAGATGTTCAACCCAGGCTCATTATGGATATGTCCCCCTGTGTAAATTTCTGGAGAGCATGAAATACATCCCAGGAGGAACTTTTTTTTGCAGTTTTTGTTTTCGCAAATCCACCGGAGGTCGCTGTGCACGCTTTTTCAGATATCAAATTTCTCTCGCGAGTGCTATTCATCCCTACTGTTCTCGCATAAATCCACTAGAGGCTGCTGTCGCCTGACCCCACCCATCCCCTTTCCTAAAGTGTTTTTAAAAGCAGTACAGAATAAGAAAAGTGGAGTTAAGCGGTCAGCTAGTAGAGCAAAAGGAAACAGAAGCCGTTGGCAGCGTCATACAACCCCATAGTGTTTGTTTTGAAGATGAAATGCAACCATTCGTAGCTCTGGTTGCATAATTCGCACTCTCCAGAAATGTATACAGGAGTACGTTTTCACAATGAGTCTGTATTGAAGATGTTGGTCTAGAGAAAACAAACAAAAAACAATTAAATAAAAAAGTGCAAAGGGAATGCAAACGTGTTCTGTTTGGATGGTCTGTGTGTGTTTGTTTCCATCTGATTGCACAACTCTTAGGTCTCTTTGGTAAATCCGTGCTCTAAACTGTCTTGACAAACCTCTGATTGCATTTCAACGTCCATGCTGTCATGTAGACGTGACTTTTCAGAGATTGTCTCATCTCTGCTCCATCTTTGAGTGGATGTGTTTGTGTGTGTGTTTCACTGCAAAGCTGTTCCATCAATATGCATTTCTTTCTTGGTGCTCTAAAAGCCTCGAGGAGGGTGTCCAACTTTTTCTAGCTCTCCAGCCATCTTAGAGTAATGATTTCTGAAAAGTTGGCAGACGGAAGAGCCTTTGGAAGTATTTTGGCAGCAGGTAGATAGAAAGAGAGAAGAGGAAAGAAATAGACAGCCAGGACAGTGAGAGTTCTTCATTAAAGATCTGTATATGTGAATGATGATGGGGATTTAGAGGAGAAGTCTGTGCATCTGGGGACTTCTGATTAACTCAGTTGTGGGGGGAGTCAATGTGGGGACAGCCCTTATGGCCCACTTTACATTAGGTGGCTTTAACTTCTATGTACTTGCATCAAAAATAAATACAATGTACTTACTGTGTTCATAATGTTTCGCAGATCATTTCAGGTGCTCTTAAGGTGATTTACGGGTGAGGTTAAAGACAGGTTTGGTGGTATGGGTTGGTTTATAAGGAATGGTCAACAGTGTAATTTAAAATGTAATTACAGGCAGGTAATAAAAAATTATAAGTACAGTGTAAACAACATGTATTTACACAATAAGTACATTGTAACAGACTATTGATTACAGTGCAAGTACACATTAGTTAAGGCCTCTTAATATAAAGTAAGACCGTATTTATTAAATAAATCACATGCAATAATCTATATTATCCAACATAGGCTCATTTTGAAAATGTAACCCTATATACATTTCTGGAGATTGCGAATTATGTAGCCAGAAGTACAAGGGGCTTTCCTTTTTCTGGATTGCGTTTTAAAATGTTCAGTTGGGTTTAGGGAAGTGGGTGGGCGGGTCAGTCCGTGCTCTTGAAAATACTATTGGTTGGGTTTAGGGAAGGAGGAGGGTGGGTAAGTCGATCGGTCAGTCAGTCATTCAAGCAGTCAGTTGACAGCGGCCTCTGGTGGATTTAAGTGGGCAGGCACGAATGATACTCGTGAGAGAAATTTGAGATCTCAAAAAGAATACACAGCGCCCTCTGGTGGATTTGTGAAATTAAAAGCTGCAAAAAAAAAACAAAAAAAAAAAACATCTGGGACGTATTTGGTGCTCTCCAGAAATGTATATAGAGGTACGTTTTCAGAATGAGCCTGGGTTGACAATTATAATAAATTGAGACTAAATAATATATAACTACACCCATTTAAGAAAGTAAAAGATAAACTTAATCGTACAAAATGTTTCTTGTTTGTAAAAGAAAAATGTTGGGAAAAAGCCACAGTTCATAAACCAAACATATTAAGATTACCTTATTCACCTCCACTGCAAGTACATTTGCTGTTGCTTTGACAAACTGTGGTCGAATGACTTTCCATGTTAATGAACAAATGCTAATCTCGAGTATAACTGGCAAACAAGCATTTTTTCATAGGGGTCTAAAAGGCACATTTCATTAAAAAATGTATAGACTTTCTAAATTAAGATCTGAACGAATCAGATAGGTTGAAATGATTTTATTGAATACCATCAGTTCACAGTGGGTGTTTCAACTACTTCTTAATTTAAATCATGCTTGAACCATTTAAGAATCGGTCCGAATCACATTAACATTTCCTACAGTCTTTTAGCACCAAATCACAACTCCCTTTTCAGCCTTAGATGTACTGGTGCGTTCAGCCAAACATTAAGAATCAACACGGGAGGATAGACACATAAGGGAGGCTTAACAGGAGTTTACAACATCTATCGAACTCCCAAAGCCAACGAGTATCTTTGTGTGCCAAGTCCGAGGGACATGTCTGATTCAAAACAAACAGAAGACAATGATGCTGAGGCACTGTGGCAAATGCAATCAGCCCACAATAAACTGGCCACCATTTTCCCCACCAGCATCTATGAGCGCAGAGAGGCCTTGGAGAGTGGTGCTCAGCGATGGGAGCAATCACGAGTGTTTTTGTGTGCAGACGCAAAGAGGTGGGGAGAGATGGGTGAAATGCGTCACTGAAGTGTGCTGATCAGCTGCCTGCTAAGCTGTTATTCACACACGCACGCAACATAACCAAAGCACAACGTTAGAACAACACCAACTGCAGTCAGGACAAAGAAAGCTGCTCAAATCCAAAATTAAACCCTCACAAATGCTAGAATCTCGTTCCAAATGCAAATCCCCAACCCTCCTCTTCTTCTCTGAAACAATGGTCTCGGCATTCAGCGCCACAGTCTTTGGTTTAACCCAATGAGCAAGTGGAATACTTTAAGGGCACTAGAAATATAATCAAATGCTTTTTGGGGACAGGAAGGGAAGTGGCAGATGTATAGCTTGCAGGTCCTCAAGAGGCAGAAAATCAAAGATCAGTGGGTAAAAACCCTTCAAAGTGAGGTACTTTATGTTTTCTTCTACGAACTGCAATTCACTTCAGATAAAAGGCTCCGCTAAGTGACTACTGACCTTTAAGACAAAAAAGGCGTCTGTGGCTTCTGACGCTACAGCTATACACCACCGTGATGCAAAACCAAAGCATATGGCGTTTCTCTGCTGCTAATTATTTCATCTTTTTTCCACTGAATGGATTCAGCAGCTGTTCACAACTCTCAGGTTGAGGATTCATTTTCCTGAAATGCTCCCTAAACTCATTGCCTTTAGTTGCAGTGATAAGAACCAGTTGTTCCTCACTCCTCTTCAGAGCGTCCATGTTCCTCAGGTATGCTCATTACAACAGTGGTGGAGAAAAGTGGCAGGTGTGTGGACAGCAGGAGGCCCTTGTAATGTCTAGTAGTCAGGAAGTTGGGAAAGTCAATCTGACACAGCCTGTTCAGCTTGTGTGTTATGCTGTGAATCAGCGTTTCTGGACTTGTGACAGGTATTAAATTGGTGCTGGAAATGACAGGGAACAGCTCCAAATGTATTTAAGTGAACTGTACAATTTCCTCCTCAGCAGGAATTCTTCTTTATGACCAGGACTTGGTAAGGTTTTGAAAGCAGGCTTAGGAAACACTGCATGCACACACTTTTTACCCGTTCGTTGACATTCACAGCCTCCAGTATGAGAGCGTGAGAGTCTCAGTCTCGCTGCCCCCGGGTCTCCAGCACCTTTCTCCACCTCCTTACAGGAACAGCCTTTCGCTCCAAGGGATGACAGCTCTAGAAACATGACATTTAAGCCCGCCTCTCGCTCCTTTTATCTTCATCTATCCATCCATTCTCGCCAGCAAACCGACCGAAGACTTACCCGCAGGATTCCGGACAGGCAATCAAGTAATTATGGGCTTGGTAAATGTCTCACACGTCCTATCATTCTCCAGTGGAGAGTGACAGGAGCTTTCAGAGATAAATAAGGTGTCTTCCGTCATTTCAGATGGGTTATTTGGTGACCTGATGTCACAGCTTCAGGCTTTCACTGAGCCTCAGGGGCAACCAAAGACACTACAGACTTACAGAGTACAACTCGAAACAAATATACTTTATTTTGTGTCCTAACCAGACATGATGCAATAAAAAGTTTGTTTTCAAGTTTAACTTTTGTTTTTAACCTGGCCATAATCTCAGTTACATTTAATTGGCAGGAAATCGCCATCACTTTTTGCAGTATTTTGGTCTGTGTCTCTTATCTCGGTCACCTATCCCTGCCAATTTTCAGCCCATCTATCCACCAACTGTTCGGTTTATACATGTGTAGCTTAACTTTCTTATCATCTCAGAGCTTCAGAGCTCTCCCTGAATCATTTTCTCGCTTTCAACCATTCTCGTCAGTATTTTCCTCTTGCCGTTTTCAGTCTCGCTACTTTTCATCTCAGTTTCGCTTTCTGCTTCTCTCTCTAAAGAAACGCATTTTTGAAGCAATATCATTTCAGCATTGTAGGATTTCTGGTGGATCGCTGTGAGAAAGCTCCACGCCAAGACACGGCCGTGGCGGCGGCTCAGATTAACGTACCACGCCTCTTTACCCAGAGACCCGCACCGCAAAGCTCTCAGCTCAAGTCACATTCTCTGAGCTGAAAAAAATAACATCAAATGGAGAGGAGAGAGAGGGAGACGAGAGAAAGCACCATATGGCATCAAAAATTCAACTCAGAACACAGGGATCCTTCAAGGACTCTCACAATCTGTCTGAGAGTCTGAAATGAATAATGAAAAATCAATTTGCCTTGCTGGGTGTGAAAGTGTCCCGTGTTTGATTGACAGGTCAGTGTTCAGGCATAAATCAATAGAGATGCAGCGAGAGCTTGTTTATTATGCCACACTAATGAACGCCTGAAATTCGGTGCAAACTCAAAATATGCACGTACACACATGACAGTTTATCACAACACAAGCTTTTCAACGGGGAGGGAGTGGAAAAGTTCTCCAGTGGTTTGAACGCAACTTTACATGTGTGAAAAAAAAAACCTTGCTGCATGTCCTGCGTTAGACAAACTGGAGCGTTTTGCTGGTCCAATTGTTTCTGTTGTCCTCATTTGTAAGTCGCTTTGGATAAGTTTCTGCTAAATGATTCAATTGTAATATGATGCGACGTGTGCAGCTGCTGACAGGATATCTGACATGGCTCTACACTAGGGCTGCACGATTAATCGTTAAAAGATCATGATCTCGATTTGACGCCCCACAGATCCTAATCCAGCATTTCTATGATTCAGCCAATTATATCTTCAAGGTCAAGAGAGAAGCATAAAGGCAGTTGCATAAGTCTTTACATTGTTTTATATATGTTGCTCAGTAATGTAGACATGGTGAGACACCAAATGGTATAGAAAGTGTCATCATACTGTATTTACAGGGTATAATTCAACCAAGAATTAAATTTGTTTTATGTAATGACGTGTTCGTGGCCACTAAATCACACATGAGTGTGAGCTGTTTGTTTATCACAGAATGGACAAGTGTGCCCGAGAATGAAGCTGCCTTACGTGAACAGAACCTGCATAGGCTGTGAATAACAGATTAAAAAAAGTGGTAAATAACGTCCAGTTTGGTAAACAGAGCGATAGTTTCTCTCCTTAGTCAGGAGCCGTGCGGATACTAATTATGATGTGGTTTTTTTTTTCGGCAACATGTGATGTTGGCGCCACGGTGGCGTAGTGAGTAGCATATTCACCTCACAGCAAAAAGATCGCTGGTTCGAGCCTCGGCTGGGTCAGTTGGCATTTCTGTGTGGAGTTTGCATGTTCTCCCCGTGGTTGCGTGGGTTTCCTCCAGGTGCTCCGGTTTCCCCCACAAGTCCAAAGACGTGGTATAGGTGAATTGGGTAGGCTAAATTGACCATATTGTTTGAGTGTGAATGAGTGTGTATGTATGTTTCCCAGAGATGGGTTGCAGCTGGAAGGGCATCCGCTGCGTAAAACATATGCTGGATAAGTTGGCGGTTCATTCTGCTGTGGCGACCCCACATTAATAAAGGGACTAAGCCAAATTTTTTTTTTTAGCCAGAATCATACTCTACACTCACATTTTTTGTTTAAAAATGAAATTATGAACTACACTAGTGGGTTCTATCCTTGAAGACTTGCATGACCCTGACCTTTATTGATTGAATATGGGTCTATTTTACACTGTACAGTGATTCAATCTTCACTTGTAAAAGTCCTGTGAAACACATCTGACACAGAGTGCAATCTGACAACACATAACACATCAGGAGGTGTTTTGAGACACATTCCAAAATTGGACTACTGTTAATGCATCTGGTTGTCAAAGCCACATATGTAAATGTTTCTTCACTTCAAGAATTAAAAATAAAGGTGTGAAAGCATGATATAGCTACTGGCACTCTTGCAGCACACACCTCTACAGATATGACCTGCTGAACATCTCTCTTCAGCAGGCAGAAATTTAAATAAAACTCAAATGTTCGGCAATCACATCTTGAAATTCAACACACCAATCATCACTCACCAGTAATGACACTCTCTCTCACCTGTTGAGCTCTTTGATCTTGAAATCAGCTGAATATAAAATGCAGCATATATTTGTTGCTTTAGGTGATCTGAATTTGCATAAAGCGTGGGAATGGAAGATCAGATTTATATTCTTTCTTTTATAATCCTCTTTTGTGAAGACACGTATGTGGTAAAGTGCAAATGCTTTAACAAATCTGATCACAGAATATAAATAAGTGATAAGTGTAAATAGGTCTTAAGTTGGACAGATGATAATAGAAATGACCAAATACAGTGATAATTTACGATAATAGAATGGACCAAAACAGTGTCTCTAGATCCTTTATAAGTAAAAATAAATAAATCATTAAATAGCTTTAAAAAATCAGAGAATGGCCAAAAACATCTATGCACATGTTTTCAGACCAACAATTAAAAAATATCACATTTTACCATCATGAATTTTACATACAAGTTCAAAATGTTATAATCAGCCACGTTTGCACACAGTAATGTTCGCTTTTTCGGCATGTTTGAACTGTAGGGCATAGTTTGCCTCGTGTCACCCACACACACACAATCATTGAATGAACTTTTGAGACATTTCTTCTTTTACCAACTTTTACACACGCTGGCTTCTGTTTATAAATGTAACCCTTTCCCTGTGATTTGACTCGAGCTATTTCTGTATTCAATGTGACGTACAATACAGTGGTTTTGGACAATTTCATAACTCTGGATGAGAAGGATAATTGAGATCCACCAGTATGGTTATTTTAATGTGTTTGTTTGACTTCTGACACTACATAAACAGAGGAATTAAAACTGAATTATCTAATACTGCTCGCCTCCAGCTTGTTATCTCCTCAGTAATGGATGTGTGTATCAGAATCACTGGTTTGCATCGGTCGAAAATGAGCGCCTTATTATGTTCAGCTCTGTCAGTTTACATTAGAGAGAAGACTCTTGGTGAGGCAAGATGCAGATAGATAGATAGATAGATAGATAGATAGATAGATAGATAGATAGA
>CAIGQQ010034560.1:488550-536303 GCA_903798035.1 Danio albolineatus | reverse complement strand
GATAGATAGATAGATAGATAGATAGATAGATAGATAGATAGATAGACGACGGATGGATGGACGGATGGATGGACGGATAAACAATAGGAGAGACAGACAGACAGACGGATGGACAGACGTAGAGGGAGAGAGAGAGACAGACAGAAATATAGACAGAAACAGACAGATAGAGATAGATGGACAGACAACTGAACAGATAGAGAGAGACAAACAGATGGATGGATGGATGGATAATTGGATGGATGGATGGATGGATGGATGGATTGATGGATTGGTGAATTGGTGGATGGATGGATGGATGGATTGGTGGATGGATGGATTGGTGGATGGATGGATGGAAGGATGGATGGATGGACAGACAGATGGACAGAAGGATAAACAAAGACAGACGGACGGACGGACGGACGGACAGACAGACAGACAGACAGACAGACAGACAGACAGACAGACAGACAGACAGACAGATATAATGACTGATCAATCGACAGACAGACAGACAGTACAATGAAATAATGGACTGATTATTATATAAATATTAATTTTTTAAATTGTAATGCTATAAATCATACTGGTATAAAATCTACAGATTAAATAGAACGTTATAGAATTGAATCATTTTGTGGCCAGTGAAAATATCGGCAGGGCAGAATCATTGGAGCAGCTACACCAAACCAAAAAGTCTTAATGAAATTGTTCAACCCTGAATTCAAGCAGGGTTAAAAGTGTTTGGTGTTTACAGTGTAATTTACAGTAGGGTAAGTGTGAGAGGTGAGGAGGGGAGGAGAAGAAGGGAGAAGAGCGGAGAGCTTGATTTTGGCAGCTCATTCCACTCCTGTCCTCCCACACACGTGCTATTCACAGACTCCTCACTGCGAGCTCAGAGGGCATCGCACTCGCAGGGATTAATTCACATACAATGTTTCAGCTGTCAGATACGTTCCTGCTTTTCGTCTCCCAGCTAAAGCGTTTAATGCTAGAACAACAGAAGAGGAAACATCTGGCAAGACAAACGAGACGATGCGGGGCAGCAGGGAGAAAGAATACAACATAAGCCCAAATTAATTTCCCCAATCACAGCTGACGCATCTCCGTCTTAATGAATTGAACAGTGATAGATGCAGGAGAAAAGCGACACGACAAGCATCTACAAGGGCTTCTCGGAGGGGTCTTCGCGATTCTGCGAGTACTTGTGTGGGTGTGTGTTTGTGCAAATCTGTCGTCCTCTTGTGTAAACCAACAGAGCTTGACAGCGTGAAGGTGAATGATACATTGGAGCAACACTACAATTCTCATACAGCATTACATCCACATATACAACAAACAGCATATATATCTGACAAAGCAGCACTCACCTGCCCGTGACTGACGAAACCATGCTTTTGTGCAATCCTATCGGCCTCCTCGGCCCCCCCTTCAATATGGACGGCCCACGTGTTGGTGTAGATGCCTTGGCCTGTAATCAAGTGCACCTCAGCAGCCAGGAGGACCAGGTACGCCCCCAGAAATAACAGCAGGGTCAAGCGGCCCTCCATGAACAGGAGTGCGTAGTCTCCAAGCGTTCTGGTCTTCTGGATGGAGTTGTGTGTTTTAATGCATCTGTGGGCCGCGCACTGAATTCAGCTCTGTAATGACCTGCAGAAGACGAGACAGAGTGTCAGGGAAGAAATACTGGTGCACCAAGAGGCCCATCGTTTTCTATAAAGCGCAGGTTATCTAAACATAACTGTTCTGTCAGAAAACCTCCTCAGAGGGACCGTGCAGAATCATAAATTTTCATAAAGGTGTCTTGAGTGCTATTGATAGCGTAACGCCAAGGGAAACTGGGATACAAACAACACTTTGTAGGACAAGAAGGAGGTTGCGCGTTTCACAACTTGTACCCACTTGCTGAACGCTTGTATATAGAGCAAGCTCATAAAAGTGACATAAGATCTATCTCTTGCTGATTTTGCACGTCTTAGTTCCCAAAAAAATGACATCCCGTATTCATCATTTATTCACCCTCCTGTCGTCCAAGCCTGGGAGACTCACTTTCTTGTGCGAAACAGAAATTTGCTGACACTTTTCTGTTCTTTCATGCAATTACGAGAGAGAAAATGACTCTTTCATATATCAAAAAGGGCATCAAAGCAACATAAAAGTTTCATAAAAGTAGTGTGATCTGTATGCCAAATCTTTTGAAGCCACATTAGCGCTGTGTGAGAAATTTAAATAATTATTTACTAAAAAACCTTAAAGGGTTCACCCAGAAAAATTTTGTCATCAATATTTTGCAACCATTCCTCCCCGTTACAAACTGCTATGACTTAGGATGCTTTCACACCTGTAGATTGATTGTTTTGTTCCAAAATAAGGGATTAAAACTGCTACAACGTTGCTTAGTGTGGTTCGCTTTCACACTGCAAACTTTCTAAATGGACCAAAATAGGTCAAACAAGTCACGCATGAGTAAACTTTTCTCACATTGGTCAGAGTTCCACTGTTTATTTTTCAGAGTCCTGCTCAGCTGTCATAGGCTGTTATTTTAATTTATGACAATGAGCAATAATTATAAGCGAAAATGTGAGCTTTAATTTTGAATGGTGACATTTAAAGACTTTCTCATACATAGTCATAAGCTAGAATTTTGCATTATAGGCTTTATATTAAATAGAGAAATAACAGATAAACAGAGCATGCAGTTCAATTTTCCTAACGAACAAACAACTCTCACTTTCCTATTCAACATAAATCGCACATTTACCAGTAGGAATGACATTCTGCCCTGCTCATAGTGCTCTCTTCATATGACCATATATGCCTATTACATACCCATAATACACTGTGATATTGCCTGGTTTGCTAGTATCTTGGATTGTATTGCATTCTCAATACAATCGATCCGCTCCAAAGTTTGTTTCATCCAAGCTGAGACTAGGCATGGGACGATAACCGTTTTCAAGGTATACCGCAGTTTGGAAAAGTCAAGTTTTTCATACCATCACCAAAATTTTCTGTAATACCGTTCCTGAGGTATTGTTTTATTCTTTTTTAAATAATTTTATTTTAGTTTTTTAGGACAACAGTATCTCCAGCAGAAAAGAATATCCAAAGATGCCATTTTAAATTGTAAAGAAATCTTTGTTTTTGAAACTAATGAACACAGCAGAAGTCAATGATTCACTTTCATTATTTAGCCTCAGATGTTTACTGCTCCAAAATATTATAAATCTTTCGAAAAATAAAATACATTGTGTTCAAAGGGGAAAAGAGTTTTTTTACCCAGACATTTTAAAAGAATATATTTTAGAGCAGTAAGCACAATACCGTCATACAGTAAAACCCTGATATTTTTATCCAAGGTTATCATACCGTCAGAATCTTATACCGGCCCATGCCTAACCGAGACCACCTCATTCAGGTGATCTCGGACTCACTGTTTTGCGCAGATCAGAGTGCGATTGCAGGGCTCACATATGCCTAAATGAACCTAGCTAATCGGCAAACTCACCAGATTCCAACACAAACGTCTATGTGTGAAAGCACCCTTAGTTTCTTTTTTTTTTAGAGTCTTTGTGTTTTAAAAAGGTGACCAAAACACAACTAAACCTGTATCGCTTTTATGAAATAATAACAATAAAAAAACTTATACACCAGAGCTCAACAATAAGGACTGCCCGATGGCCCGGGGCCAGCATGAGAGATGACTGGGACAGCAGACAGGATCGTTACTGGTCCTGCCTTGTTACTAATTTTTTATTTCCCCGCAACTATTTGTCAATTGGGTGCAAATACAGTCTTAAAATCGAGAAACAGTTTGTGCTTTTAAGCCTTTAAATGCTACCTTTTCTGTAATGTCGTAAACACCAAACTGCTTTTCAGTTCCTCTTATCTGATTGGATGTTTTGAGCATATTATTTTTTCCATAACCTGGTAACAACCAGTCCAGCAAAGAGACGACAACATCAAATTATGAGGCTAAAAGAAAACGTTTGTTTGTAACGTCTTGAAGCAGATACTTACAACACAAGGAAAAAAATGAATAATTTATATAAATAATTATTTATTTTTTATTTTATTAATTTAGAACTTCCATACTGCTCTTTTTGTTTGCATAACACTGTGAATTTTGCTCATTATATATTTATTAACATTTAAAAAACATTTAATTCTAGATTCACAGACATTATTTTTGACACATTATTTAAAATATGTGGCTAAGAAATGGGTATTAACTTCTTTTTTTGGTGGGGCCAGTGAAAATTTTGGCAGG
Source organism: Danio albolineatus (assembly GCA_903798035.1). Lineage (NCBI taxonomy): Eukaryota > Metazoa > Chordata > Actinopteri > Cypriniformes > Danionidae > Danio > Danio albolineatus. The sequence goes on along the minus strand of CAIGQQ010034560.1, from coordinate 532,051 downwards.
GCAAGTAAAAATCTGAACCGGGCCAGTGGTTCAGATTTTTACTTGCCCTGCCAAAATTTTGGGCCAGTACAAAAAATCCTTAGCGTTGAACCCTGTACACAGAACAGTATTTTTAGGCAGAGTATATGGAGCATATGTTTCATGGACTACTTTTACAATCCCTCTTGATTCCTTCTTCTAACAGACCAACATTTTAGGAACAACAGACAGGGTCAGAGTAAGACAGAAGATGTTTTATACAAGATTTGACAGCCTATACATTGGAATGATGACCATGTAGCTCGAGTATTGCACCATCTATCAGAGAAGCTCTCCAACATGGCAACAGAGAGAGTCCCATGAGAGTCGAGGAGCTCCTCAGAGACAGCTCGGTTCTTGCTGACTCTGTAAATAAGCTCAAAGTTTGGCTCAGGGCTCGGTGTATAACCCTGACACTCCTAAAAGAAAACCGAGCACGAACAACAAAGCCTGCCGTGTGCTTTCAATGACAGCAAACATGCAAATTCATAGTATTCTCCAGCTCAATTTGAAGGCATGATGCACAAGGCCTAAGTATAGGTGTTAAAAATTATAGCATAATGTCTTTTGAAACAACAACAGAATGTCATTAGGAAAACTATTCCTTGGAGTATGACGGCTACGATGCTGAGTTTAGCATTTAAATAGCGGCTCCTGGTAGGAAGAAGAGGGGATCTTGGTAAAAGGCCTGCTGAAGAAACAAACAAATCGTCACGTCTAAAATCTGCATTACAGAGCTCATTAAGGCCTGGCACAGTGCAGTGAGCTGGAGAGGAAAGAGGAGAAAACCATGTGTGTCTTACTGATGGAACCTGTGAATGTCACACCTCCGCAAGCACAGAAAATGAGAGAAAGAAAGGAAGGAAGCGAGAGAGATACTGTACCCTGCACGTTTCACTGTACTTGCAAAAGCAATGCCCGTAGTTTCTAAACCCAATAAATTGTTTTAACCAGTTCATAGATTTAATTAAGTTTATTTTAGAGGGGTCAGTCAATCAGCTGCTAAGACAGATCTACAACACAGGCAGTAGAAAATTATTTGCCGCCTTTAGCACTCTTAAGCGTAAGCCATTTTCAGCATTGTCAAATAGCTGCCATTCAGGTTAACCGTCCCCCATTTTCAATCTTTGCCTGTCTCGACAAGACTAATTTAATAACGCAGCCACTTGTGAAAGCTTCTTCTAATAGATAAACGTTGGAGGTAATGAAGGGCTCACCTTTAGAGCGTAACACATGTTAGATGTGATGGGACAGAAAGGCTGTTGATTCCAAGTCAGTTGATGTTCTGACATACAAATGGGGCTCAGCTTTGTAAGGTTTCAGGCGTGACAATCGCATTTTAATACAAGAGTGATTTCACTAAATTAAATTATTATTCACTTTAGGGCTGCACGGTATTGGACAATATTGATGTTGCAGTATTTTTTTCTTTCTGCGATATATATGAATACAATTTAACCAGATAATTGAATAGTACTATTTGAAAATCATTTATAATTTTAGATTGATTGCAATGACTTTGGGCGCCACGGTGGCCGAGTGGTTAGCACGTTCGCCTCACAGCAAGAAGGTCGCTGGTTCGATCCCCGGCTGGGCCAGTTGGCATTTCTGTGTGGAGTTTGCATGTTCTCCCCGTGGTTGCGTGGGTTTCCTCCGGGTGCTCCGGTTTCCCCCACAGTCCAAAGACATGCGGTACAGGTAAATTGGGTAAGCTAAATTGTCCATAGTGTATGTGTGTGAATGTGTATGTATGGATGTGTTTCCCAGAGATGGGTTGTGGCTGGAAGGGCATCCGCTGCGTAAAACAAAATGCCGGATAAGTTGGCGGTTCATTCCGCTGTGGCGACCCCGGATTAATAAAGGGACTAAGCCGAAAAGAAAATGAATGAATGAATGAATGCAATGACTTTGTAGGAGAGTGCATCTGCATAAAATATAATATACAAATCACAACACCAAATGAATAGGGCGACTGTGGCTCAGTGGTTAGCACTGTCGCCTCACAGCAAGAAGGTAGCTAGTTCGAGTCCCAGCTGGGTCAGTTGGCATTTATGTGTGGAGTTTGCATGTCCTCTCCACGTTTGCTTGGGTTTCCTCCAGGTGATCCGGTTTCCCTCACAGTCCAAAGACATGAGCAATAGGTGAATTGAATAAACTAAAATGTCCATTGTGTATGTGTGCAAATGAGAGAGCATATGGGTGTTTCCCAATCCCAGTATTGGATTGCAGCTGGAAGGGAATCTGATGAATAAAGGGACTAAGCTGAATGCAAATGAATGAATGAATGAATGAATGAATGAATTAATGAATGAACAACCACAAATGAATTCAATCGAGCAAAGATAAAATACATTTTAGGGTAGTCAAATAGTTTCAGGTAAATAAATTAAATAATTCATTGTATAATCATATTGCAGCCTAGAATTCATTGTATAAATAAATACAATTAAATAATCTTTGTAAAAGCTACAAACTTGCTTGAAATGATTCCAATTTCACAGGTATGATGATAAACTTTCTCTTTATTGTGGTTAAATAGTGTGCAATTAATCCACTAATTGCATGTGTTCAGAACTGTTCATGGTCAACTTTAATCCTCAGTTGACATTGCACATGTTGCAAATGTGTGCATAGTGCCATATCCATTCTAAAATAATATATATTGAGCAGCCCTAATTTAGTGTAAACAACATGCCTTGATCGTGAAATTTGTAATGACTGACATATTGCAACGTTTTGACATATTGTGCGTACAATATTTTTGACCAAAATATTAATATTAAACTAAATGTACCTCTGAAGTGTTGCCATGTCCACTTATCATAAGTGATGCTTATTAGGCATTTTTTGGCTTAAAGGATTAGTTCACCCAACAGTGAAAATTAAATGATTTAATTAGTAGTTTCTTACTTATTATTTAAATAGTTAATAATTACTCACCATTGTGTTGTTCCAATTCCCTAATAATGTAATTCATCTTTTGAAAATTAATAAATATTATATTTATATTAATAAATATTATAGAAGAAATCTGAGCACTCCTCCATAGAGAGCTAAGTTCACTAGGTGTTTGAAGTCTAGAAAAGAAACGTCTCAGGACTCACATTGAATGTTTTGACAATGTCTTTGGTTCCTTTTCTGAACGTTTTGTGAACGTTAATGTCTATGGAGGCTGAGGGAGCTCTGGCATTTCACCGAAAATATCTTAATTTATGTTACAAGGATTAACAAATATCACAGTGGATTGTGAATTATTGATAGCTTTTTCATTTATAGGTAAGCTAATCCTTTAAAGATACAGTTCGCCCAAAGTTAACAAACTATTAAATAACTATCACTAATCTAATACTAACCTTGAAGTTATCCTAAATTTAGGTGACATTTTCTTAGTTAGAAGAACTTTGAAGATTTTTGATGATTCATAAATGAAAGTCAACAGCAATTCGAGAGTCAAAAAAAACACTATCCCTTTAAGCACCTTTGGGCTCAATCCAGTATATAAAGTTAGTATTATAGGCAGGTGTAGGTCATTATATTTTGATAGCTTTATTATTCATAAGATGAAGCATTTGAGTTTATATTTATAATGGGCTTGTTTTTATTTACGGTTTCTTCTAGATAGTTCTGGCAATGCTCATTAGTCAAAATGAACCGTGCTTCCTTGCAAGAGATGCATGTTTAAATATGTAATTAACAAGGTTCTCGGTTCTGTACACTAAAACGTTTACAAATGCAGCTGTCGTTACATCAGTTTTTTTCCAACTTATTTTGGTTGTGGAATGCATTTGTAGGTAAGTTATTGAACAGGATTAAGTAATATAAGGTGAAGTGAGAACTGAATTTAGATGCAATGTGTATATAGCCTTTTTGTCTTCATTAGGTCTGATAAGGTCTTTGTGTTGCTTTTCGTTTTGTAACTAAGTGGTCGTCTGCTTACAAGCAGAATGTGGAACCAGGCCAGAGGGAATTCAGGTAATTGTGTTGCAACCGCAACATTGACCAGAAACAATCAAAATAATTGGTTATCAACAGCATTCCTAGAACCGAAAATTACAGAGTGCATTTCCAGTAAATCACAAATCCCTGATGCTTCAGGAACAGAATCCAGACTGACATTCAAATTACTGTGAAGTCAGTCACACAGAACTTCTGGATCTTTTTAGAGGTCGGGTCATCAATCTTCGTTCAACACTCCAAATGACTTATTTTTCATATTTAATGACTCGAGCACTCGTTAAGGCCCGAATCAAATGGAAAGTAAGATTATCTTGCTGTCTCCGAGGATCTAACAGATTGCATGCTCGCAAGAGGCGATATCCTGGGCGATGCTACTGTATGCTGGATAGGAGGGCCAAATTTTTATAGCGTGCTCTCTGGGGAAGAAAGAACGGTAATTACTATGCCTTAATAACTGCTCATCAAACACAACTACAACTACTAAAGCTTTAATGATCCATGATGGCTTGGTAGGGGCAGGAACTGAAGTGCTTAGTCACTCATTAGACAGGGACAGACAGAGCACGCACATATACTGTTCAGCTCTACCTCTTTTTTCTCTCTCTATCTCTTATCAGGTGGGCAACATTAGAAGACCACTCTGTCTGTTCAGAGAACATATCCAGGTTTCATAATCAAACCTGCCAACAAAATTAACCTTTCAAGAAAAGTCAAAGAACACTTAGTTATGCATAAAAATAACGAGTGCTAATAATAGTAATCATCTGATGTGCAGTTTTATATGAGACAAAGAACATCATAATGGCATCTTTATGCTCGCTGTGAATTCATTTCTTGCACTGAACACTATCAATTTTCATTTGGTTCACGGGGTAGAGGTGCTCACGTGCACCGTAAATCACAGAGAACAATTGAAATAATATGCTAAAAACACTGGGCGTGCAATACGATAATAAAGCCTTCAGTTTAGATGATTTGGAGTCAGTTTAGAAAAGAAAAAAATATATATTGAAAATAATTTTATGTGCTTTTTTTGTCGTTTGGGATAAAAGGAGATTGACATCCTCATTACCGTTAATTTTAGGTTCATTGAAAGTGACGGGTGGACAAATCTGCCATCCAATATCACCTTTCGTGTGTCAACGATACTTTGAGGGGGAAAAAAGCCATATCAGATATAATATTACGAGGGTGCACATGATGATGGAATTTCTATTTCTGAATTAAATATTCCTACTTACCTTTTCGACAACAAACCAACACATTTCTCATTGCTTCAAACAAAATGTCCGTATTAAAAGCAAAATTCGACGGCCACTTTCTTTGGCCACTAGCAAAAACAACAATATCGTACACATAACTGTCAAAAAACGAGTAAATTGTATGATATTGCTTTCGGTAATTGGAGTTAAAATGTAAAAGCTGACCACGAACTAAATTAGCAAATATAAACTTTCTTACCTTGAACTTCACCTCAGTTTGCTGCCCTTATTACACTGAACAATGACAAACAAACAAACGAACTGTCATTTACCTCAGAAATGGGACCGCTGACCCCTCCTAGAGCTGTCATTGCGCTTTACACAGCCTCGGAATCCGGTAACGGGCTCACATTTCAGACAACAGCACCGGACTGAACTCCGCTCACGACACCAAATAAAAAGTACATCCACAGAGAAACCGTTACGGAGGATTCGCGCCGTTCCGCGAGACCCCGCGAACTCAACTCAGCATCTCTCGGCGAGCGCGCGCAGATCGATGAAACTTTCAACAACGCGCGCGTCTTCCTGTAGTCCTTTATGTTTAATTATTTATAATTCGCGTATCTGCCCGTCTGTGTGGTATATTTGTTATCGAACTGTTAGGAAATAAAACTAAAACCTCTGTGGTGTCACATGTCATCGTTCGCCTCTGCTTTATTGTTCTGTATAGACATAACGGGCTCCGTAATACATCCGTACACAAATCCCCGGTAATCACAAATGGCCTACAATTCCCAGGAAGTACGTCAGCGTTGTGTGTATTTGGGGTGTGCGATTCGCTGGCTCCATCTGCAGGATTCAGACATTTTTCAGAATTGTTTTATTTTTATTAATATGATCAAAATGTATTGGAATGAGAGTAGATATGTGCCAGGAACAAAAACAAATGCACATTTTGAATAAATTCACAGTTTTTACAGCATTCTTGTTAGCAGAGTCAGATTTTTTTGTTGATATTCATGAAATATTCTAAAGAAAGGCTTACACACGTTATAACCATATATATACCCAGATAGCAAAAAAAAACTGGCCCAGATTTGGGATAAAGCTGGCAGCGAAGACATTCTGCATGTGGGTCAAACATGGCTCAGATTTGACAGAGGTGGCATCTTTAAGGCGGCATGCAAGACATGGGCCAGATGTCAAATGTAGTATTTGTCCCAGATGTTAAAAATTGATATGTGGGCCATGTAAGTTTGGCCTACTGTATCTTGACCCACATTTAAAATATTTAAATTATTTTTTGAGTAAAGAAATATTTTGATCCACAAAATCATTTCCATCTTCCTGTTAGCTTCTTCTAATTCAACAATTAAAATGTATGAATGTATTGTTTCCTGTATGTTGCAAAAAAAATGAATTTAACCTACATTACATATATTTCATTATCCAAATTATTATTTCACAACTTATACTATTATTAACCATTACTAACCATTACCATTATTACGCGCCTAAAGAGCAATGGGTCTATCAATTTCATTGCTATTCATTAGAAATTTCATTTGCTATTTCACCAAATAGGGCCCGGTTTAGGCCGAGTTATGGATTATTAACTTGGCTGAGACTTTGGTTTGGATTTTATATGGAAGTCAGACTTAGTCAAGTCATGCACCGTAATCACTGCGGCATGTGGGCCAAGCAAAATCTGATTGTGTGGGCCAGATCTGGGCCAAAGAAATTTTGCTATATGTGTAAATATTTTGTATAACATAATTAGACAAGGAAAAAAACAGTTTAAATAATTTAAAAAAAAACATATTTGACTGTATATCTTAGAATAAAATGTTCATATTTTAGATAAATATCAACAATTAAACCTCAAAATCACTGAGAATTATATTCTTAATACTTCATAGTGGCCTACTAATTAGATATTAATTAGATTAATAATTAATTACTCGCAATAGGCCTATAGGTCATTTCAATGTGGTGATGTTATTGGCCCATGAACATTTCCTGCTTGTTATCAAACTGCTTGTTTCATAACTGTAACAAGAGGCAGTTAAATCATAACTTAATGTTAAAACAGCTGTCATTACATTTTAACTTTTTGTATTCTTATAGAAGTTAAAAATGTAAAACAGGAAATACATTGGGACCATCGTTTTGTTTATATCCTTAAAAATGGTATACCCAAAAAAAAAAAATGGAGCAAAACTAAATCTTTGTAGAAGGTTCTGTAGTATATAAATCCAAAATCAAACAAAAATATGCTCAGGGGTAGCTTAAAGAATGTGTCAGGGCTCTTTGGGTAAGTACCATGTTGAGAAATGTTGTATAACATGCATCATCTTATTTATTTATTTATTTATTTTCCATTATGTGTTCTCTCTCTCTCTCTCTCTCTCTCTCTCTCTCTCTCTCTCTCTCTCTGTGGTGAATTATTGTTGTGTTTTGTGTTGTCCTTGTGTTCAATATATTATTTTACTATCGTTTAGATATTCTAATGAGTCATGAGACCATATTCAAAAGAAACTCCAGATGCACCTGATCACTGTTACCCTGATGAAGGCAGTTGTTTGCTGAAATGCGTAGGCGCAGTTTTAAGGAATGTCAATAAAGGTTTGTTAATATTTGTTCCACATTTTTCGAGTGCCTGGGACTGATTTTTGCTGTTTAAACTGCAGTACATAGTTTTATAGCATACTATTTTGATTGAGCTGTTCAAAACAAACATTTTACCTCTCAAACGTCAACCATTTCTGTGCCAGGAATATATGCAAATATATTTAATGTTACTTTAAAATGTTTTGTCTTTAAAACACAAAACGATTGAAATGACAATTTGACACTGAGCATCGTTCCATCATTTACACTAAATGTAATACAGAATGTTATAATAAATACTTTTTTGCCACAGTGAAAAGGAATGGTGACTATTCATAAATATGGGCAAGAATATGATGTCAACGTTTTCATTTATTGCTGTAAATGAATCAGATTTCAGTTGTATCTGTCTGTATAGAGCGAGGGTTGAATATAATCAGTGGAGTTTTTGCTTTGACGGACATAAATAAGATTAACAGTTATGCCACTATTTGTATTCTGAAAGCAGCAGCATGCTGGTCACAAATGAAAACAGAATTTTCCTTCAGGTTTCATCTGTGCTGACCCAGCTTTATTCTACCTAAGCTGACTTTGGTAGTCCCTGGAGCTCTCACATTTTTATTATTTATTTCTATTTTATTTTTGTTTCCTTGTCTGTTGGCAAAAACATAGCCCACAAAGAACAAATGCAAATGCACAGACTTAGCATTTTACCTGAAAAGAACGAATTATTAACATATAAGATAAAATATTAATATGTAGATACAATATTCATAAAATAAGATACAAGTCAAACAATGCTACAATGTAATATCCTTACAACATTGCGACATTTAAATGAAAAAGGAGAACAAGTTGCCATTTTAAGACTGCAGCTCATTCAAACACTGAGTTTGAACTATGAATTCCTCATATAACTTTCAAACTTGTTTAGTTTGGTTAAACATTGGTTAGTTTATACCAGATGCATCATTGCATTTCAGCTTTTTGGATTAATTATGAAAATAAAATAAATTATTCTAAAAAGCAGTTTACATAGTTTAGGAGCACAATTATGAATTAATAATGTCTGCTTTTATTGTAAATAATTTACACAGATAAAAATGTATTCAAACTACAGTAATAAAAAGATTATGTTAAATTATTATCTAATGCAGGAGGGTCTGGCTTTTGTTTATTAGATGGCACACTTATAAATGTTTATTCTTGATACACTATTAAAATCTACTCATTATAGTGCTGTATTTATTAATATTTCTATATTTATTTACTAATTATACACATTTATTTAAATTGTATAATTCATTTTAAATCTAATTTACATATTTTGAAATTGAATGATGTTCTTAGCATTGTATAAACTGAATTATTTATTAATTTCTTCAACATTCCCATGGAACCCCTTGTGACTCCAGGATTAGTAACATTTACAAAATCCCAACACACTTTAAATAATTAAAGTAAACCAGAGAATTTAAATAAAAAACGTGTAATGCATCACAAACACGCCAGTGTAAGCACTAGATGGCGCAAACAAGCAACAAACCCGCACCTCGCTTCAACGTTCAGCGCATGCGCAGCGCCGTTCTTTGTTGTCACGGTCCAAATTTATCCCGGAATAAGGACAGCACGCATGTGCCGTGAACCCGGATGTATCAGGACTTGTTTGAATAAAGAACAAAAGCAACGGGCTGGAATTACAACAAGACTGTCGTTAAAAAGTAAAGGAATCTGCTCCAGTCCGGGTAAAGTACAAGTGCTCGTTTTAGATGATTGATAACAGTAACTCACAAGTGGGAGTTTGAGCGTTTTAATGCATATGTTTTTATTCACGCAAACGCGGTTGCCATACCAATGCATGAACAGCCTTTAAATACAACACTGTAGCTTTGTTTCTACTGCTGCAATGCATCTGATTCACGTTTACGGTAAAAAGTACGAACGCGGCAGCAACTGGTCGGAGCCGGAGGTCCTGGAGCTACTGCAGATCTGGTCGGACGTTCCTGTCCAAACCGAACTAGTGACCTGTCTGAGAAACCAACATGTGTTCAACCGGATCGCCAGCACTCTGCGGCAGAAGGGCATCAACCGGACCGGGGACCAGTGCAGGGAGAAGATCAAAAAGTTGAAGCTGGAGTACAAGCAGAAGACCCTGCGATCCGCGCGGTATTACGAGCTCATGGAACGGGCGCAGAGTAACCGGTCCGCCGCCACCTCGGGCTCCACTCTGCCTTTATGGGGCGGTACGACGGGGAACCAGGTGATCGGACAGCAGGGGTCAGAGGCTCCCGGGCACCCATCCAGAGCCGTCGAGATGCTGGAGATCAAGACGGAGGTGATGAGCTCGGACGATGAAGCGGCTCAGCCTGAGATGCTGTATGAGTTTGGACCTGTTGATGAAGAAGAGGAGGCCGGCGGGGAACACAAGCAAGCCGGGCAAAACGCGGAGGAGAGCGCGGAGATTGACGGAGAGCAGGGAAACGCGCATGTCATCTGTTCCCCATCAGGTAAATACCACTGTGTGCATGAATAGAGCTGCATGATGTACACAAGATGCCCACAATTGCACTTTACAGGCATGTATGCCTTCATTGAAACATACAAATAAATAGATAAAAATGCATGCATAGAAAGATAGGTATAGATAGGCCTAGATACAGTATGTAAATGCATATGGGGATTGATAAACAATAAGGATGTTTGAGGGGAAAGTCATTTCTCTCCTTACCCTGTCAAACTTCCCTACTAAAAGCTACATCTCAAAAGCATTCAAATCAGTGTATTATTTAATCAATTATTCTATTTATTGCATAATTACTAAAAGTCATTCTTGCAATTTTGAAAATTCATTTGAGCACAGTTTGCAACATCATTATTTGGTTTATTTTAAAATGTAGTAATTTAGTATGCACATTATGTGTTTATCTAGCACATGTATTATGTGATCTCTAGGACAATCTATCTCTGTACAATTTATTAATAAATGGATTTTGTGACAATGAAACCCTTCACATTGAAGTATTGAAATTAATTGATTCCAATGGCTGCCGGCCTACAACATTCCTCAAAATATATTATTCTGTGTGCAACAGAAAAAAAGAAAATCATTAAGTTTTTAAAGTGAGGAAAGTGTCATTTTCAACATGGACCTGTACATTTTGGAGTTTTATTCTGTTTGGTTTTTCAAAAAGTTCTTCAGTTCAATGTAAACATCTATCCGTGTTTATTTTTTTCAAATTCTAGCAGTTTGTGTTTGTAGACTTCAACATTTTTAATGGCTGTTTTCTTAAAATGAGTTTCCTCGATCTTTGTCTCATATTTCTCTGATTTCTGATTTTTTTGAGCTAGAAATGTATGCAAATATTGATTTTTGCACTTATTTAATTAAATAATGCCTAATTTGCATATATGTACATCCATGTTAAAGTGGGCCTATTAGCAAAATCACTTTTATAAAGGGTTTATGCATAGTTGTGTTGCAACAGTTTGTGAATATAACCAGCTTCTAATGGCAAAAGAGTATTCATTTTATTTTTAATAATCACACTTGATAAAAACAGTCCGCAGAAACGCTTTGACATTCTCCCATTGTACATGTCATCAGAGGGGGAAAGCCCCGCCCATTAGTGATGATCTCCCCCTCATTAGCATAGAACAGTTAGTCTTGTTTTTGAATCTGCCACTATGCTGACACAGAGGTGTTTCTAGCTCCGCCCTCTTTTGAAAAGAGCACAATCTCATTTGAATTTAAAGCGACAGTCACCAAAATGCCACAATTTGGATCAAAGGCAGTTTCAAAGAGTTATAAAACATTATTTGTGAGGTATTTTGGGCTGAAACTTCACATGCACACTTCAGAGACCTATTTTACATCTTGTAAAAAAGGTATAATATGTCCATATTACGAAAACTTATAGAAAAAAAATACACCTGCTATTCTTCATACAATCAATAAACTGGGGAAAGTATAGTGATAACTACAGTATGAGTGAATTATTTTACCCTGTTTACCTAGTTTGTTATCACCCCACCACAGATTGCAGTGACCAGAACATGACGGGCTCTTCAGGTGCGGGTGTATCTCCGGCCACAGCACCCATGGCGATGAGAGACGGAGGTAACCATTGCGACCAAGAAGGGGTTTCTGGATCGTTCCATCAGAGGAAGCGGCGCCGGGTGGTTCGCCCGAACGACGGGGTGTTATCCAGCGCTCTAGCCGGGTATCTAAGCTGGCAGCAGACAGCAGAAGAGCGCTTCCTCGCTCTGGAGGAAGCCCGAATGCGACAGGAGGCTCGGGCTGAGGAACGGAGGGAGCAGCAGGAGGAGAGACGTGCCAAACAAGAGCGAGATCATGAGTTTCGTCTCATGTCCATGTTGACTAGAGTCCTGAACTCCACACGCGGGACTGAAGACCAGAGCGCCAGCACCAGCAGGGAAACAGTCCCTGTGCCCAGCTCCTTGCAAACCTTGTTGCCACATTTGTTACCCAATAGTGCCAAAACTGTTCCCAGCATGCTCTGGGGGGATCAGACGCCCCAGTATAACCCGTACCTGTCTCGACGTGGAAACAGCATGCGGATACATCAGGGAATCCTACAGGAAGGGTACAACCAGTATCACGCCAACAAACACGACGAGAAGTCAAACCCTCATGTAAGTCACTTTAAAAAAAGTAACTATTATTATTTGTTGTTAGTGTTTATAAAATCCACAGTACAGTATGGCCTATTAAAGGGTTAGTTCACCCAGAAATAAATATTGTCATGATTTGATAACATCCGCTTGTTCAAAACTTGTTTGAGTTTATTTTCTTCTGTTTATCACAAAAGAAGATGTTTTGAAAAATGCTGGTTGCTGGCACCCATTGGCTTCCATAGTCATTTTTTTTTCTTCTATGGCAGTCAATGGGTCTCATCAACCAGCATTAAAACCCATAAAGGTTTAAAAGCCACACTAGGGAGAATAAACGATGAGGTTATTTTAATTTTTTTGAGGTGAACTGTCCCTTTAATGAAACATTTTGGTTTACATTTATTTCAATTTACTTTCGATACTAATCTTATTACTACAACAATAATATAGAAAATATGTTTTTTTTATTCATATAGAACTTGTTTTAGAGAGAAAGAAGAATATATACACTGCTGTAAGATTATTGAAATATAAATAATTCCCTTCAAAAATTATGCATTAGAACTATTTAATGTGAAGGGAGCATTTACAAACAACTACCTGAAGTTAAATGTATTAAACATTAGCTACGTTTCCATCCTATTTTTATTCGCATATTGGATATTTGCATAAAAAATCGGTTGATGGAAACGCCATGATGCGCATACATTTTGGTATAAAAAACGTATGCGCATAACTGAGTAGGCTAAACTTTTTATTCGATAAAAAAAGATGCACATAAACTGCGATGGAAACACTTTACCGCATAAATTCCAGTAGGCGCATTGAATAAAGGTCATGTGATTTTGTTATAAGAGATCATGTGATGATAAAAGTGTGTGTAAATGGACAAACCAGCAGGCTGAACACATCGTAAAACATCTGAAATGTTGTTTTGGTCATTCTAAAACACCTTACCGTTTCAGTAGTTGTGTTATTGTATTATTAATGACCTCCAGAATCAAGAGCGTCTGTGACCTTCAAACGCCACCGCGCGTTCACTGCATCGCAGGATTGACTTCTGAGGCAAGTCATTTATTAAATGAAGAAAAGATTGACACAGCGTCTCCTGCTGCAGTAAATTCCTTTTTTACTGTTGATATTTGGCACCAGTTAATCAGGAAGTGACGATTTTGTCCGGTTTGACTCGTTGGATGGAAATGCTGCTTTATTTGCACAGTTTTGCGCATAAAGATCATTCTCATTTTTGGATGGAAACATAGCTATTGATAATAGACCATTTCGATGTCTTGATGTCATTGGCCCATGAACATTTCCTGCTTGTTGTCAAACTATTTAATATCCGTAACAAGCGGTGATTCAGTAATAACCTGATGTTATAACAGCTATTGTAACATTATTTATCAGTATGCGGATCTTTTTGGACTTTTTGGAAAATGTAAAACAGGAAATAGGTCAGGACATTGTTATTGTTTACATCCCTCAAAATGGTCTGTAGTAAGAAGTGTTTCTTAAACCGCAAATTAGCATATTTTACTGATTCTGAAAGATCCAATGTCTTTGAAGACTATAGCAATTAGGTATGGGACGATAACCGTTTTCAAGATATACCGTGGTTTGGAAAGGTCAAGGTTTAAAAAACACCAAATTTTCTAGACCGTTCCTAAGGTGTGTGTAAGTTTTTTTATTTACATTTTTTTGGTTGTAGTTTTTTAGGACAACAGTATCGCCAGCATAAAAGATATCCAAAGATGCTGTTGTAAATAGTAAAGAAGTCTGTGCTTTTGAAACAATTGAAGACAGCAGATGTCAATGATTCACTTGAATTATGTAGCCTGATATGCTTACTATGCCAAATTATTTGAAATGTTTCTCAAAATCAAATATATTGTGTTCAAAGGGGGAAAAGTTGTTTAAAAAACATTTAAAAAGAATAAACTTTAGAGCAGTAATCACACTGTGAAACTGTGATATTTTTCATTTTTATACTGGCCCATGCCTCATACCAATTAGTAATTATACGAAAAATCAAATTTTTCATCAATTAATGTATTAAAATAAAAATCATTTTAAATTGTAACCATTTTTCGTGATATAACTGAATTTTTAATCAAACTAATGCCGCCTTGGTGATCTTACAGACAGAATTTTGAACAGTAGCGTTGGAGATTCTGTATATAAAGTCTAGATAAAGTGCACAACTCGTTTCAAATAATTCAAAACTTAATTACTTTTGAAAATATTGAATCTTCAAGTATAAAAGTCCTTTTTTGCACAATGTTTATTCAGTTCCCTCTCTTAATCTGTTAATTTTCGTTCATCTTGCAGTGTGATATTAATTTTTAAATCAGTATTCAATGTAGAGACTCGTTGATATGATCCCATAAAAGCTGCTTAATTGACAAAAGATTGTCAAAAAGGCACGCTGAATTTCAAGTTACCGCCCTGTGTGAAAACACACACTTGTTCTGATGCTACAGGCTCTGTGTATAAATAAAGTCGTGATTTTAAATGTGTCTCTTGTGGGACGCAGTGGCCACAAGTCCTTTGGGGCTTCCAGGAAATTTATCTGCGAATCTGTGTGGTTTGTCTCATTTTAATACACTGCATCTCGCTTCTGCTGTGTGGTAATTTGCTGCGGTTTTATTCTTTCTTTCAGGGTATAATAAACTTGGGAACCAGTGAAAACAAGTTATGCTTTGACCTCCTGCAGAAGAGGGTAAGATATGTGATTTGCTTGTTTAGCATTCATTAGCAAATACTGTGTCTTTTTTAATTTTATGATCAATTATTAACAGTGTTTTTCTGCTTCGAGGGCAGTAAAATTGGTGAAATGCAGTGAAAGCTTTTTTTTGACTCGTGAACTGCCACTCAAAACACCCTGCCAACTACATAAAAACAAGCTAAATAGCACTGATATCAGACATCAAAATAGAAAATAAAGACCACGGCTAACTACCAAGCTAAATTCATTAGGAATGGCATAGCCAATGTCCTGACAGCAACCCTTATGAGCTTTGTTGAATCAGAGGTTTCTCAGACTGTATTATATTAACATTAGGCAAATATGAAATACTGCATTTGCAAGCAGCAGATAAAGGGATAGTTCACCCAAAATTGAACATTTCCTCACCATTTCCTTGAAGTGGTTCTAAACGTTTATGGATTTCTTTCTTCTGTTGAATACAAAACAAAATATTCTGAAGATTCATGGAAAAAACAGCCATTGACATCCAAACTAGGAACAAGAAATAATTCTTCAGTATGTCTTGCTCTTTGTGTTCAACAGTTTGGAACAAGTGAGTAAGATGTAGAAAACCCCATTTATACAATTGCTTGTAATATTATGTGATTTTTCATATACTGTAACCTTCAGCCAGTATGTGGCACTGCTCCCAAATTCTTGTGGTGTGGTTATTTTTGGGTGACAATTTGATACTGTATAAATATGGCAAAGTTGCAGAAATTACAACTCCATTTAATCATCACGGCATCGGCTCTGACAGTGATATAAACAAAAACTGTTTGAGGTATATATTTATAAAAAATAAAAAGCTTTTAAAGGTGGAGGGTTCACCCAAACATACAATTCTTTCATGATTTATTCACTTTTCAAGGGTCTCAAACCTGCTTGAGTTTCTTTTTTTTGCTGAACAAAAAAAGAAAATATTTTGAAAAATGCTGTAAAACTAGTGTTACCGTTGACTTCCATATTACTTGTTTTTTTCCCTGGAAGTCAATAGTTACCGATTTTCAGCTTTCTTTTAAAATATTTTTGTTATGTTCAACAGAAAAATGGAACTCGTAAAGGTTTGAAACCCACTGAAAGTGAATCAATTTTGGGGGAACAATTCTTTTTGACAGCAAGATATAAAAATCCCTATTTATAAAGTTATGCCAAAACGTTAGTAAAATACAGCATTTTACTATAAAAGTCCTAATGGCTGGCAAAGAAAAATTGTCACCATATGTAAAGGGACCCATGTTATGATTTATTTATTTTTGGAAACTTTCAGAGTTTATTTATTTTTAATTAATTAAATTAATAATAATAATAATTATTATTATTATAATTTTTTATTTATTATAACATTTTTTTATTTTATTTAAAAATTATTTGTTAATTTTTCAAAACTTTCTGAATTTATTCTTTATTTGTTTGTAATTAGCTTCTCTTTTTTAATCATCTCTTTCCATATTTTCTTTTTTTAATTCATTTTGATATTTTATTAATTACATTTTTTTAAATTCATTTATTTTTCCAAACATTTTTATTAATAATTTTTATATTGTATTTCTTTTCATTTTTAAATATATATTTTAATTTATTTAGTTTTCAGGAGCTGTTTCGAAACTTATAAAATATAATTTTATAGTTCTTATGGTTCATAAGTAATTAGCCTAAATGTGTGCAACTTTCGGTTGATGGTGTTAAATAGTTTAAGTTTAAAACTCCAAATTTGCCATGCTAAGTTTTAAGTGTCCTCTATCTGTGTGCCAAAATTCATAACTTTCCCTGCATTATAAAGGATTCTATGAGCTGCTTAGTCATCAAATGTTAATACAGAAAGAAAAACTTTCAGAATCTTCATAAGTCATGGATGTTACATGGTACGGTTGTTGTTGCTCTTTATAAGTAACAGATTTTTGGTTCCTCCAACAGCTAACACGACCTGACATGCTAAACATTGAACCCGCTTTCTTACAATACCCTGATTGGAAAGGCCACAGTTTGTAAGCATACTTTTCTATACAAAAGAGTTTCATTTCCTGCTGTAATTTTGACTTCTATGCTGCAAAATCATCTTTTGATTTCACAGAATTAAAGTTCTTGTTTCTGATTTTCCCAAAAGCCTTCGAGAGGAAGTTGCTAAGTTCCTATCAGGCTACTGCTGTTCTCCCAAACCTCTAAAACCTGAAAATGTGAGGGTTTTTTTGTACATCAGCATGATTTATTTCAGATCATCTTCCTTTTTCTGTTGAAAAGGTTGTCTGTACCACGGGCTAATTTTCATTGGTTCCTTCGTAGGTTGTTGTTATGAATGGCTGTGGGTCTCTGTTTTCAGCTTTGGCAGCTACTTTATGTGATCCAGAAGGTGACTATTGTTTTATTTTATTTTTTGCATAATAAGACGTTTTTTTTTCTTCTTTTTTCTTAAAATTGTCGAAAAGAAATCCAGTTCAACTAAAGATTTTTTGATAGAACAACCATGCAGAAAAATAAAAACAAGCTAAATAGCACTACAGCAAGCCTTTTTACTCTTTAGCCATTTTAAAAATGCCTCTCGGGAGACCTTTTTTTTTTCTGAGGTGGTACTTGGTGTAAAAAGTTTGAGAACCACTGTTCTAGTCTAAATACCAATAGCAATACCACTTGGCTAAAAAACACGCTAAATTCCTTAGCAATGGCAAAATCAATGTCATTCCTTTTGATCGTCTTCTAGTAATTGCTAATTCATTGGTACAAATAAAAAATAAACAACATTTAAAAAGACACTTTTTTTTGTAAACATTGAAAACCAACAGTTTTTGGCTTAACTGAACAAAATAAGTTGACTTTTTTGTGTGCATCAGATTTTCCTTGATATTGTGAATGTTTTACAGATGCAATTCTCATCCCGTCGCCCTTCTACGGTGTGATAACGGAGGATGTTGGCTTGTATAGCAGCGTCAAACTACACCATGTGCCACTTTATAGCCAGGTACGTAGCAATATCTGAGGTGTAAGATGTTTACTGGCAACATTGGCTTGTAATGGAGATTTTCGTCAGCACTAATTTGTGTTTTCTATGTGGTTATGCTCTTTATCCATCAATTTTTATGATTTTGTGTTGACAGCCCACAGGAAGTGATGTCAGACCATTCCAGCTTACTGTTGACAAACTGGAAAACTCCCTCAAAGAGGCTAAAAAAGAGGTATTGTTTACAAAATGATGAATAAGACATTTTTCCTTCCTAAAGGTTTTGATAAATAACAATGTTCTATCTATTCTGATCTGATGTCTGAAAGGGATCGTTCACCCAAAACTGAAAATACTATCATGATTTATTCACCTTTTACATGGTCTGACTTTATTTTATTGAAAATGGAAGAAGATATTTTGCAAAATGCTGGTTGCTGGCACCAATTTACCTCCATAACAATTCCTTTCCTACTATGGAGCTCGATGGGTGTCAGAACTTTTCAAAATATCTTTTTTTGTGTTCAACAGGAGAAAGAAACTTATAAAGGTTTAAAACCACAAAAGGTAGAATTAATTTTTAATTTTTTTGGTGAACTATCTCTTTAAAAACACTCTATTATGCCAGGCCAATAGGTGGCAATGTTGCACTGTAAAGCAATACTATACGCCTGTGCGACAACAGTCCTGTAGTCTTTCAGTGTTTTTAGAGTTATCAAATTTTCAATCATGCCTATATATTATTATTATTATTATTCTATATTTATGCACAGGTTCATAGTGTTGCTTTACAGTGCAACATTGCCACCTACTGGCCTGGCATTATACATAAATGTCAACAGTCCTGTTTTTTTTCTGGGATTTTCCCATGTTTTACAATACCGTCATCCCGTAAAGGTATTTCCCACATTTCTCTTGTATTTTTAATCTTTCTATGAAGAGTGGCAATAGACATCAAAGGTCCGATCCACGCTTTACGCAAACCATACCGCTAAACCATCAAGGGGCGCCCCTTGCTCTTAAATGTGATTGTGCTGTGTTTTCATTTTATTTAAGCTTGAAAACACTTTGAAATGAATATAAAGATGGCAGGATTCCCTTCCTTTCCATCACAGGTGCCGTTGCCCCTCCTATGCAATTTTCTGTCAGACTGTCAGATGTGACTGTCAGAAATGCTCCATAGTGATAAATGGACACTATTTCCTAATCAGATTTTGTACACGAGCAGTAGAAGCCACTACAAAATATTTTCTCGTACAAGCTGCTGCCGCAGCAATAATTCTATTTACAAGCACAACAAATGCCTGAATCATAGAACAATGAGACATCAATAGTATAATAAACCCAACCACCAGCACAGCCATCATAATTGCCCTAGCCCTTAAAATTGGACTAGCACCCATACATTTTTGACTACCGGAAGTGTTACAAGGATGGGTTTTGGGTGCATGTTTCAACAGACATATACACAATAATAATAACAACAACCACATCAAAAAAATCTAAACATGTCGATCTTGATGGGTTTTTGTCTTAAATGAGCATAAAAAGTTAGGAAAGCAATCCAATGCTTTCATTATAGATCTGTGCGTTTTTAAAGTCACACCTCTGTTATTTAATGTAGTCGAACAAAAACGTATCCCGTATTTCCCCATCCCAATGTCGACAGGTATGCCATAATTCCTGTTTGTAAAGGGATGGTTGACTCAAATATTTCCTTTAGGAGTTTCTTTCTTTTGTTGAACACAAAAAGATATTTAAGAGAATTCTGACACCCATCAACCTCCATAATAGGATATAAATTATTATTGAGGTCAATTGGTGCCAAGCAATGTTTGAAATGTATAAATATAAATATATTTTTTTAAATTTTTTTAATTGTGCTCCCAAAACACAATTGTGTGGATGAAAATGACATTCTGTTAGCATCCCCTTAAAATAAACATCACTCCTAAAACTGTTTTGTTTGTACAGGGATTGAACGTCAAAGCTCTTATCCTGTTAAACCCCCACAATCCCCTGGGAGAAGTGTACTCGTCTGAAGAGATGACCGGCTTTCTACAGTTTGCCAAAATGTGAGTTCAAGCGTTAGCTCTCGAGCACATCATTGCATTCTTATTGAGATCTTTGAAGCCAGTGAAATTTGACCAATACACAAATATTTTGGGTTATTCAAAAGCTGGAAATGACCATATTCCTTATTAATTTACATTCATTTTACATCATTTCTACAATGTAGCACAAAAATGTACATGTTTTTGTTGTTCTTCTGGATAATGGAGCCGTTCTTCATAAAAGTACGTGTAGAACAAGTTTTATTTTTATTTTTTGTTCCTCATTTAATGCTATAACATGTCTTTAGACAATTTGGAATATATCGTATAGGTCACACAGACCAGTTGAATGTTTGTAGTTTTCATTTGGAATGAGATTTTTAGTGCTTTTTTGAGTCGATATACTGTTATTATGTCTTTTTATGTAATTTTTTTTAAGGAAGAAAGGATATTTAGATAAATGTTAGTAACCATACAGATTTAGTTCCAGTTAATTTTGTTCATTTAATAGTCAAGTAAAATCAAAACTGTTGTTATTATTATTATTTTTATTATTATTATTATTTTATTAGTAGTAGTAGAAATACTACTCAAAATACAATTTTTGATGTTCTGCATAACAAAGAAATGCATATATATTTAAAGCAAATAGAAAATATGTATTTTTTTTCTTTGTATATTTCTTTAATTTAATTTCAATACAATACTTAGCAATTTTGTTATTTACAAAATATCCAATAAACTTATGCTTTTTGTTATTTTATTTCAGTTTTTATTTTTGTCAGTTAGAAATTTTAACTTTGCCAATGCGTCATTTTAACTAATAATAAAAAAAAAAGAATTATTTTATTCATATAAAATATTTCTTTTTTTTATTTTACTAAAGAGTATGTTTTATTAGCTTTACTTTTAACATGATCATTTGGTCACCGTTATTATCAGTTTTTCACGATTCTACGATTGCTGAATCCAACGCAAAATCAACAAAGTCGCAATTTGTTTTTACATTTAAACGCAAAATAATCTTAAAACATCCAATTCTAAACCATATCATCGCATAATATTTATTTTAGCTTGCATTAATTGTTTTACATGACTTAAAGATGTTGCATATTCAGTGCATTTGGTGTATTTGAGTGTCTCTTGAAAAATGACATCTCAGACGTAGATGAAGCGCGAGCGATTTACACATGAAGTCAATGCAAAAATGGGATTAGACATCCTGTGGTGCGAATTAGGTGTTTTGTGTGTTTGACATGCTTTGGACTTTAAAAGAAAGTGGGAAACATCTAACAAATGGAGCCGTGGAACAAACAAAAAAGACATTGTAAGCAAGAGGCTTAGAAAGATGGAAATTGGTTCAAGGATGACAGCCGCTGGACGCGACCGAATTGAAGGACATTATTTGTGCTTTACATGTATGGCTAGTATTAAGTCAAATAGATAAATGATTTCGTTTCACTCTTTCTCTGCAGTTAACAAGAGAAAACGCTTCCCTGCCATTGAGTTTAACGGCAATTCGTGTTTTAGGTGTATTACGGTAGGGGAAGCCCTAACGCATGTCCTACTATGTATGAGGTACGTTACAGTAGATTCTCCGGGGAGTGAAATCTGAGAGAAAGCAAGATCATGAATAAAAATTAAAGTTATACAGCCTTCATTTGGCTTAATCCCTACCGTTTTTAGATCCGTTTTAGATCTTGTCTTGACGAGACCAAAATAAAGAAGCACAGTATTTTTGCAATAAATTATTATTATTTTAATCGCAAAAAGTCACATTTTTATTGCAAAAAATCATGAAAAACTAGGGGGTCTGTATTATGCAATAATTAAACATAGAAATAAATTACAAAAATGTGTTGAGAGTCCTAAATCAGTCACTTTATCACGAAGTGAATAGAAAACTGACCCTGCATTCAGCAATAAATATAAAAATATGACAACATAAACTAGGTTGTATTAGCTTTATCACGAGCTGTGGCAATTAAAAAAATAAAGGAAAATTCCAAACGTTTGCCTAAGCAAGATTAACCCAGTACACTACCACTGCATTAATGAAACTACCAAAATAAGGCATTTAATTTAATGCTGAAAACAGTTTAAACCAGATTGATATTATCACACCACTCTCATAATACTCATTTTATTAACCAGCAAACCAGAATAGTCCACTGGACAGCACTTTAAATTTGTTTTTCAGAGCTGTTGCCTCAGTCAATCACATAGAGTCAAAAACAAAAGTGCAGAGCGACAGGAGGGGGAACGGAGGGGGCTTTAAATTTAATTGACAAACTTACAATGACTAAAGGGCGATGTTAAGTTACCATGAAATAACGTTCATATTCCGCCTTACATATGTTACAGTTTTTTTTTCAGCTTTAAAATATTTTTGTTTGGGTGGCCAGCTTTCAATCTGAATGGGCCAGTTCCACCCTGGCCCTTATTTATGTAGCCTCGCCACTGCTTGGTAGTATGTAAAATAGCATTCTTCAAAACCTCTGAAAGCTTAGAACAGCCTGAAGATGAGCAAATGATGAAAAATGTCAATTTAGCTTAGTTGTTTTTGGCGTCTCTTGCTTTTCCAGTTGCCCTTTGTTTTCCAAATGTTTCACATGCTTCATTAAGTCGCACATTATTGACAAGAAATGACATTTGTGTTCTTAAATGTCATTGGAATTGTAATTTCTGCCCTCATTTACTCTGTGTTTCTGTCTCGCATGCTCCAGGCACCAGCTTCACGTGATCGTGGATGAGATTTACATGCTCTCTGTGTTCGGCGAGAAGCACACGTTTCGCAGTGTTCTCAGCTTGGATGGGTGAGAGTTGTGCTCTTTTATTTTTGTCTTATGTTTTAATTTGCTTAATGAACTAATATGCCCTTGAGCTGAAATTGAACATACTTCATTAAGCGTCATGGAGAATTGAATCTCGCGTTTAATGAATTCAAGTCCAATCCTTTAAAAGTGTAATTCACCCCAAAATGTGACGAGCAAATTGACTTTTTTTTTTTTTGGCTAAAGTATTTTAGTCGGAATGTGATTAGAGAATGCATTTGCTTTGGGGTGGTTGTAAGGTAGTTTAATATATATACTTTTTTTTTGTCTCAGATAATATCATTGTTGTTTAACGACGGAAAAAAGGACTTATTATAATTATATACTTATTTTCATACAATAAAAAATAAACGATTATTAGAAACAGTAAATAAATTAAAAATATGTGTTTATTTATTAAATAATAAACAATAAATCATGAGAAATTTATAAATTATAAGAAATTGTTTATTAATTTCTTATTTATAAAAAAAGTTCCTAAGCAGACCATTTCACGTGTGTGTGTGTGTGTACGTGTTTTTGTGACATGTCAGGACACAAATCTGTATAATGACACAGGTATGACACAGGTTTTACAAAAAGGAGGTGAAATGCAAGGACATTGCTGACATCCTCATTTCTCAAAAATCATATAAATCATGCAGAATAAGTTTATTTCAGAGAGTACAGCTGCACACAGTCTCGTGATGGTTGGGTTTAGGGGTATGGTGGGGTGAGGGCAGTACAATACACGATTTGAACAGTATAAAATAAATGGAAACCTATGTAATGTACCCACTTTTCACAAAAACAAACGTGTGTGTGTCATTAAATAGACCCAGTCAATCAATGATTAATTAAAAAAAGACAGTCTGTTTCTTTGCTTCTAAATGAATCAGCCATTTCGAATGAATCAATTGAATGTATGACTTAATAAAGTCACTCAAAGACAGTGACCTACTGGTGGTTTTAGTGTTATATTTATTTATACACAACCAGTGGCGTAAAGTAACATATTACAAAAACTCAAACTACTGTAATTGAGTAGTTTTTCCTGAGTAATTTACTGAGTAGTTTTATAAATGTGTACTTTTACTACATTTTTAGTGCAGTATTGGTACTTACACTGTTTTCCTTCAACCTGTACTCACTACTTAATTTTTTTTCGTGTCTAAGGGGATTGGTTAGAGTGGAAAAATACAGTCCTGTGATTCCAGTCCAATCAAATATTAATAATAATTTAGCATCATAACAAACAATTTCAAGACATGTTTGGAAAGTGTCCAAGAAGATGGACGCCCACAATCACCCTCATGCTGTTTTGGCCGCATGTTATTGATGAGAAGATGAAGGATGTTTACCGTGTGATGACTGAAATTGTTAAATGGCCTTAAACAATAACTAAATGCACTACAGAATGTTACGTTTTCACACACATGCACAAACTGCATGTAAACACGTTAACCTTTCACAGTGTGATCCTTGCTTCCCCTGACTACTTTTAAAAGGGCTACATTTTACTCATGCTTTGAGTAATATTTACAACAGATACTTTTACTCTACTTGTACTGCATCTTTGGGCCAGTAATGGTACTTTTACTTGAATACAATCTTTCAGTACTCTTTCCACCTCTGTCCATAACAGGCATCCACCCCAAAAAATGAACATTCTGTCATATTTTACTGACTTTTACTTACTTTACTTGTATTTCTTCCATTGTGGATGTAAATGGCTAGTATTTTTAAACATTCTTTATATGATCTTCTCTTGTGTTGAACAGAAAAACAGTAAATGATGACAGAACCTTCATTTTGAGCTGAAATGTCCCTAAGTAAAAGAGTAAATGACAGAAGAGCTTTAAATTTTAGGTGAACCGTCTCTTTCAGTAAGAGTAAATGATGACAACTTTCATTTTTAGGTGAATTGTCCCTTTAAAAGCACAATTTGCAAACCTACTTGCTAACAGTAACAAATACACAATTGTTTCGACAGGTTGCCAGATCCCCAGAGAACCCATGTCATGTGGGGCGTCAGTAAAGTAAGTCACTACTTGAACTGTCAGAAAAGCGTTTCTTCCGATTCTTGGCATTGCTCTACAGCATTCTGACTTTCTGTTGTGTACATATAGGACTTTGCCATGGCAGGGATGCGAGTTGGCATGATTTACTCTGAGAACAAGGATTTGGTTCAGGCTCTGGATCAGCTGGGCTGCTTCCATGGAGTCCCAGGACCCACACAGTACCAGATGGCCCAGCTTCTCCGAGACAGAGGTACATGCGCTTTCTCACTGGCTTTGTGAATGTTTTCTTTCCATGGCTGAATCAAAATTCCTTCACTTTTTATGCGTCCTAGTATGCCAGATTAGTTTTGGTGTGTCACAAATTAAAATAAAATCTTGTCATCCACAGCAATTTTTTTTGTTGCGAAAAATAAGAAAAATAAGCCATGTTTTCAGACCTGTTTATATACATTTATACACAAAACAATACAAATGTGAAATGTTTGGAAACATTTTACAATAAGGTTCCGTTAGTTAATGTTAGTTCACATATTACTAACAAAAATAAACCGTTGACATTTCAAAACTCTTTGAATATGTATATATAAAGTATAAACATTCATGATTTCAATAATAAGAGCACATTGCTTTGTGTAAATGGTTTTAATTTTGGCTGGGAGTATCTTTATTGCATATCTATCTGTCTATCTAATATGTCTGTCTGTCTGTCTGTCCATCTAATCTATCTGTCTGTCTGTCTATCTATCTGTCTAGATCATTTCAATGTGGTCATGTCAGAATCAGAATCCGTTTTATTGCCAAGTGTGCTTCACACACACAAGGAATTTGCTTTGGCTACAGAAGCTTCCAGTAAACATACTGTAGTGACAAGTGACAACACAAAATAAATATATAAAAAAAAAAGACGATAGACATTAAACAGATGCAGTCAGTCCAACGATCTGGATGTTGAAATGTATGTGCAGATTGTTATAAATATACAGGTTATAAGGTGCTGTGTGCAAAGCGTAAGTATTGCATTGTACGTTGTTATAAGGTGCTGTGTACAGATGCGTAAGAAGTATTGCATTTATATTGTTATAAGGTGCTGTGTACAAATGCGTAAGGAGAAGAATTGCAATGTATATTATTATAAGGTGCTGTGTACAAGTGCGTATCAGAGAGTATTGCACGATTATTGCACAATAGGAGAAACATTAACTGTTCATGAGGTAGATGGCCTGAGGAAAGAAACTTTTCCTGCGTCTGGCAGTTTTTGTGCTCGGTGCTCTGTAGCGCCGGCCAGACGGTAGCAGTTCAAACAGGAAGTGTGCTGGGTGCGAGGCGTCCAGGGTGATTTTGCGAGCCCTTTTACTCACTGTGGAAGAGTACAATTCTTGAAGTGTAGGAAGGGTAGTGCCAGTGATTCGTTCAGCAGTCCGGACTATTCGCTGTAGTCTACGGAGGTCAGATTCATGTGGCCCATTAACATTTCCTGCTTGTTATCAAACTATTTCAACTGTAACGAAGGAAATTCAATCATAACTTCATGTTAAAATAGCTGTCATAAAGTTATTTGTCAATATGTGGCTCTTTTTGTGTTCTAGGAGGCTACAAAAATTAAAAATGTAAAACAGGAAATACGTTGGGACCATTGTTTTTGTTTACATCCCCCAAAATGGTCTGTCTGTCTGTCTGTCTGTCTGTCTGTCTGTCTGTCTGTCTGTCTATCTATCTATCTATCTATCTATCTATCTATCTATCTATCTCTCTCTCTCTCTATATATATATATACTCATGTCATTTAGGAAAAAGCTGATTGGTCCAGTTTAGGTTTGTGATCTCTAATCCAGAATAAACATGTTCTGGAGCAGGTTTAGCATGTAACGAGTAACCAAGGTAATAAAACCACCCATCTGTGTTTAGCCTGAAAACACAAACTTAACCTGAACTTAATTTGGATTAAAACCCAGACTAACTTTGTGCAACTGGTCTCTGGTCATTTTATCTGCTCATAAAGTGTGCAAAGTACACTCATACACACGCAAACAAAATAAAGAGATGTGTTTCAGAGACCTGTGTTGACCTGTATTGGACAATATCTTGACTATTTCCAAAGTCCTTTTCAAGGAAAGTTGGCGGCCATATTTATAACGCCACCGGGCAGCTCATATAAGACTTGCGTCCTATCTAAATGAAAGAGTGATCTTAAAATCTCAAACTGCTCGCTGGATTTAGATATTTTTGAAAGACATATATATCAAATCCACAACAAAATTTAAAGTCACTGGTAATTGTTGTTGCTTAAATTCTAATTACATTTAAAACAATTTCACTTCCAGTTTGCTCCAGCTACTGTTCATGTGCAAAGATTGGCATGACACCAATCTCCATTATGGCTGTTTTCATGGTAACCAGAGAATGTGCTTATAAACACTTGAATAACAGGGAAAAAATCTGAGCATAGACTGGACAACGACAAAGTCCCTTTAAGGAAAGTAATTTCACTCAGCAGCCTTTTTTTGAAACACCTCTCGGGCAGTATGCTCGGGCATTCTGTCTGAATGGGAAAACATCAAATTCTCCAAAACTGTTTGCCAAGCTTACGATTACATTACATATTTGGAATCACCAACCGTTTCTAAATGTCCAAATCAAACAAATGTGTTTGTCGACCACAAAAAAACTGTGGTAAAAGCAGACGCCTGCTCAGAGCACCTCAGTCTATAGCGATTGCTGATTGGCTTCTGTACTAGTAGCCGGGTCGCCATATTGACCGTTACACTTTTCCCCATTCAAAGTGACATGTCTTGTGCATTCTATAGTCTTTGACAACAACACTAGAAGGATACGATATGTGACTGGATGTGGTGTGATTGTTTCTTTTCTCCTCAATCAGTGAAGGCACACAGTGGCTATACTGCAAATCAATTTCCCAATTGGGACTAATAAAGTTACCTTAGTGATCACCAAACGACGGGCTTGCCATAACAAACAAGCTAATTTCTACAGACCCCTCCTCCATGGTAAAGTCTAGATAGGACATACGGCCGGCCGGAAGTGCGATTATGCACATCAATATAGCAGCTTTTTATTTATGATACTGTATAACAATCATTCATATTTTTACAGTACTATGATGGTTATGTTTAGGATTAGGGTAGGGCAGGGCTTAATTTGTGCCGGGACATGCCGTATCTGGATCCGTCACCTTTGAAATCTGATTTAGCGACTTATTTTACCGATACCCCTATTCAACCGCCCTCCTCCCCTGTCCTCTGTTCACTTTCACTTTCTTCCATGACTCCCCAACCCTCTTCACTTTCGTCCGCGACACCCACACCCCCTGCCCCGCTCTTCAATTTTATGACACCTCTCCATCCTCTTATAACACGGCATATCCGTTACCCCGATTTGTTCCGGGACCTTGCAATTTACAAATTATGCACTGGGGTAGGGGCAAATGTTAAAAAATACAATTTATTGGGTAATTTAATAGATAACATGAATAATACAACTACTGTTTTTACGTTACTGTGATGGTTGGGTTTAGGTAGTGTTTAATTTGTGAATTGCGAGGTCCTGGAACCGATCGGGATAATGGGTATGGCATGTCACCAGAGGGGATGGAGAGGTGTTGCGGACGAAAGTGAAGAGCAGGGCGGGGTGTGTGTGTGTTGCTGATGAAAGTAAAGAGGGTTGAAGATTCGCGGAAGAAAGTGAAAGTGAACAGTGGTCGGGGGAGAAGGGCGGTTGATGAGGCGAATCGGTAAAATGAGGTGCCGGATCAGATTTCAGAGGTTCCGGATACGGCATGTTTTGGCACAAATTAAGCCCTGGGTTTAGGGTTGGGGTAGAGATTAGGCATGGGCCGGTATAAGATTCTGACGGTATGATAACCTTGGATAAAAATATCACGGTTTCACGGTATGACGATATTGTGTTTACTGCTCTAAAATATATTCTTTTTAAATGTCTGGCTAAAAAACAAAAACTTTTTTGCCTTTGAACACAATATATTTTATTCTGAGAAACATTTAAAATATTTTGGGGCAGCAAACATGTCAGGCTGAATAATTCAAGAGAATCATTGACTTCTGCGGTCTTCGTTTGTTAAAAAAAAACACAGATTTCCTTACAATTTACACCTAAAAAACAAACAAAAATATGTAAATAAAAAATCTTACACATACCTTAAGAACGGTATAGCAGAAAATTGTTGGCGGTATGAAAACCTTGACTTTTCCAAACCGCGGTATACCTTGAAAACCGTTATCGTTCCATGCCTAGTAGAGGTAGACGTTAATAAAATACAATTAATGGGAAACTTTATAAATAATATAAATCATTTTCGTTTAATTCTGGCTGCAACCATATTTGATCTAGCAACAACCTTCCTCCACGGCCAAACGTCAGTCTTTATAGCCACATGGTTCTATTTCGACTGGAAGGTGGGACTTCCTTCGCGATAGCGGCCATACTGAGCGTTGCACTTTTCCCCATTCATAGTAATGGGAGTGAAGCGTCTTTGTAAATCTATAGTCTTTGCTATAACAAGGAAAATAAGTCACATTTGAGCCATATTGTGATGTCATTACCAGTGTTTTAGTTAGTTTAGATATCTGGTTCATCATATTTCATTCAAACCACACAAGACTTAAATCAAAACCCATGTTCACACTCTCAGTCTGTGTGTTGTGTTGTGTGCGTCAATGTCTGACTCGAGTGATTTGTTGACAGCAGCAAAAGACTGAAGGAGTGTTCTTGCTGTTTTCAGACTGGCTGAATAGCGAGTTCCTCCCTGAGAACAAACGCAGACTGAAAGAAGCTCACAAATACCTGACAGAAGAGCTGAAGAAGCTGGACATCCCGTTCCTCCACAGGGGCGCAGGCTTCTTCATCTGGGCTGACCTGAGCAAGGTGAGGCTTTAACACTACAGAATCAGCCCTCAGAGCACTTTTGCAACAGCTTTCTGCATCCGGGTACTCTGTTTTCTGCAGTTTCTGAAGGAGAAGACGTTTGCTGAGGAGCTGTGTGTGTGGAGGTGTTTCCTCAAGCACAGGCTTCTGCTGAGCTGCGGTCAGGCCTTCAGCTGTGCATCTCCAGGCTGGTTCAGGATCATCTTCACTGATCAGCAGCACAAACTACAGCTAGGTGTGTCCAGCCCTCGCATTTAGTTTCACTTTCTGTTTAACTGTGTAGTTTGGGGGAGTGGGGTAGCTTTGTGCAATGTAAAAAGTGAATCTTTGTGACACAGATTAGATTAGTTCTATGACCGTGTAAACACTAAAAAAAACACATGTATTCGGATATTTAGAGATCGGTTTCAGGCCTCCTTCATATGTGGAAATAAATCAGATATAAATCGGATATGTGACACTGCGACTATCATGTAAACAAGCACATATACAAACCATATACGCAAGCTGCAATGACGGCCCTTTCCCTCCTCCTCCTCCTCAAAATCATTTTAAAGAACTTAGCATATTTCGCAGAGCATATTTCGTGTGGCACAGATGGTACAACCAGCCTTTACGCATGCGTGACGTTGTAAATTGTATGGCAAGTGCAAACACATGAATCGGATATGGGTTACAATTAAAAGAACGTGTAAACGGACCGGCAAAAAATCAGATATAGGCAACAAATCGGAATTGGGCATCAAGATCTGACAGTGTAAACGAGGCCTCAGAGATGCATACTGTAGTTTGATGACTTTCACTTTAATAATATTCGTTTGGAAAACTGCATAGCATTTTGTGTCCATTATCAATCATGTAATATACCTCTTCTGTTGTTGTTACTACTACTCTTACAATATAGCAACAACAGCAGTAATAATATGGTTATAAAAAAACAATATTACTTGATTTATAAATGATTAAGTAAATTATCATTATACATCTAGCAAACTTTGAATCTTATCCGTAAATTCTTATGATATTTAATAGTTTGATTAATCTAGCTAGTTTTAAGTAATACTAAAAAAAAGTAGTTCAGCTAGCAAACAGCTTTTTCATCATGTGACTGCATAGATTACATTATGTGCCTAATATTATTATAAACATTATTATATACAAATATTGTGATTATCCTAATACAGTACTATTATTACTATTTTGTTGCAATTATCATCATTTTTATTGGTGGAAAAATAATATTTGTTATTAACTGACTATATTACTTAAACTATGTCGATTATTATTGTAGTAGTTTTTAAGTGACATTGTCTAAGGACAGTGTTGTTTTGATGTCCAATAATGACATGAAATGACGTTGATATTTGGTTGATTTTTAGGTTGTGCTAGAAAGTGACCAAAATCCAATATCGAGCCAACATCTTATATTCATGTCATATTGACGTCAAATACTGACATTTATTCATCTTCTCATCAGTGAAATGCATCTAAACAGTCGCTATATCAATGCGTGTAATGATTATAGACCTCTTGGACACTTTTAATGCTTCTAAACCGTTTGCTGCAATTATAAATCGCCACGTCTTGAGGTAGTTCAGTATGAGGCAATTTAACTTTTTACTTTGATTGGACAGGAATCAGATTTTTCTAACCCCTATAGACAAGAAAAAATAAAGTAGTGACTGTAGATTGAAAGAAAGTAGTGAAATAAAAGTACCAATACCGCACAAAAAATGTACTCAAGGGAAAGTAAAATACACATTTTTAAAACTACTTAGTAATTTACAATTCCTGAGAAAAACTACTCAATTGCAGTAATTTTTGTGTTTGTAATTTGTTACTTTACACCACTAAATAAGAGTTTATATAACTTTAGCGTTGCAGTGATTTTTGTGGAAGACCCGTTACTTGGATAAAGGAAAACTATTCATATTACATAACCTATATATATAACATATTTAGTATGTCAAACATGTTCAAACTTAAATTTAGGATTATCCCAAACCCCCCACATACACACACACTTGTTAAAATACTACTAGTATTAAGAAAATTGCTCATTTTTTATTTATTTTTTCTCAACGTGTAAACATTTTAAATAAATGGATCTGATTGGCTTAAAATGCAGTGATTTTAAATGTAATACTTGCCATTCACTCCTCCCCCTCTCTGTTCTTCAGGTGTGCAGAGAATGAAAACCGCTTTGGAAGAGCTCCGGGGCTCTTTAGTGCCAGAGACTCAACGGACGACAGCGGACGAGCAGAAAACCAGCACTGTGACGGCAAGGAGAACAGACACGAGAACAACAGATGAGTGCAAAGAGCAGACACTCAAGAGCTCAAGCGCTCAAACTAAACTTGAAAATACTCACATTAAAACAGAGCCTCTTTCACTGGCCGACGAGAACTTTGCCGTTCTAAATGGCCAATCAGGCATGCGCTCTGAGAGTCTAGACACTTTGATTGGTGCCCTGCAGAAACAGATCCACTCCTCTGATTGGCTGGAGAAACACAAGCCTGAATTAGCTGCTGGAGTCGACCCGACACAATTGGAGGTTTTCACAGACTTGCTGGAAAAAGCCAGAAAATAGACTTGAATATTTTGAATATGTACAGTTTAAATGCAGAGTCTCTAATTGCAGAAACGACACGACCGTAACCCCTGTAATTAGAGATTGAAGCAGAATTACAGAGTCACCGCCGCAGCAGTATATGGAAGTGTTGTTATTGTTGGATGTGTTATTTTGTACTTTAATTATAACCCAGGGAGTCACAGTAATTGGAGACGGCCCCTTTAATTGCGCTCCGATCAGATTCGAAATATCCAGTTTATCGTCTTTGATTATTTAAAAAGCAGATTGTATGGAATTAATGTAATGTTTTTAAACGTCGAATTTTGTATCATGAAAGTATTTTGTAATTTTTTGCGATTCCTTATATGTACTTTTCATTGGAATGTGCTGCATAAATGAAAAGGATGTTATTTTAATCCTTAAAACAAGATGAATTTAGTTAAATGATTAAATGGTTAAAGTTCAAAAATGTGCTGTTCATTTGCTAACACTAAAGCCATTAAAACAAAACTTTTAATCATTTCAATGACGTCTTAAAGTTTGAGCGGCAAAATCTGTTGCTGCCTTGTACAGAGACTTTTATGGAAAAAAATAAATAAAATAAGACATTGACTAAATACAGTAAGGCTCTTTTTTTGAAATGTTATAATCCTTTTAAAGGTGCTGTGTGTAAGTTTTTGACTCTTCTAAAGCATAAAAATACCATGATATGTTTGCAGATATTTAGGAAACATGCTAAGTGAACATTTTTGTTTATCAGAAAAACAATACTGATATTCTGCTTTAAAAATATGCATTAACATATTTAAAACAAATATGAGTTAACATCTGTCTTTGTTATGATCATCTGACCGACCCAATGCCAATTTAGCCAATTATATTTCAGCACCCTGGATTGTCTTTGTGGAAAACAGCGCATTTCATTCACATAGGCTCTCAAAGTATGTGCCTGTGACCGAAAGTACGACCTCTGGTGGACAGTAGCAGCCTCCGAGACGAGATGCAGATTCAAGTTTCACATGAAGTGGTTATTAATTAGCAAATAACATTAACATTACGAACGTAAACATTAGGTGAGCAGGTTACATTGTACCCCAATGTCCTAACAACATCCTACGTGACGAAATTTGCAGTGATAAGCAATTTGGCTGTTTAGACGAAACACGACAGAAATTTAAATACAGCCATTCGGAAGCACAGAATAGTGCACTCACTGCACTCCAACAAACTGGTAAGGTTTACAATTTAATTAAGACATATTAACTCTCTTTAGCATTATTAAATGTACATGCTGAATCACTGATATGTGTTGGTCTGACCTCAGTTACAGTTCTAAAGTTCAATTTTTAAAAAAGGTTTATTTTATTTTAAAGATCTGCTGCTGCCGCTTTCGGTAGTATGACATTAAATGTCATGTGAAATGGGATTTGAACTCATTATTAGAATTTAACACTGAATAAAGAACACGAGGTGTAGCTGAGATGATCATTGTCAGTTCAGTTGTTCAACTGTGAGAAATAGAAGACGTTTCTAAAATAGAAATTTTAGGTGTTGGTTAGGAAAAAAAAAAACTTGTTTTAGTGAGGAAAATATTCCTTCTATCGCGTGCCTTTTGCTTTTAGTTAGAAAACTGATCAAATCAGCCATTAGGGCTCCATGGTCAAGCACACTCGCTTCAATCTGGCAACCTGCGCTTGCATGGACTCATCAGAGGAGAAGCCGAGTGAAAATGTGTTTTGAACCACGAGTGCAATACCTAGTTCAACCACTGGGAGTCAAACTTACATACTGCACCTTTAAGGCATTTTCAGAGTAACAAAATAATAAGTAAAACACATGGAACCTCAGGTGAAAAATCTAAATGTACAGTATGACCCCTTTATATATATTTTCTTTGGGAGGAAAATGTTTTTATGGGCTAGTCTCTTAGTTAAAAGTGGATGTGTTTGAACTTTGTGTTACTTTTCCACGCTTATCTTTACAAGATGTATTTGTTGCATAAATGCTTTGCAGAAACACCCATGATGGTGTCAAAAACAGTTTTTGGTTTCCAAGAAAAGCATCTTCTTTGTTCACTGCTTGATTAAATCTTCTCTGGTGTTTTAAGGGCTCCTGACTGAAGAAATGTTTTCAACTGTCGATTAAAGCAGTTTACATTTTCAGTGTGTTCAGTGTTGCTCCTTTACATTGAAACAAACACAACAGTCTTGCGTACATTTATGGTGTTACGTTAAAACTGGTCTCTGGTAGAAAGCAAGCAACAGGAAGTAACCATATACAGGGTTTTCCTATGAGCTCACTTTGGTGGAGAGAGAGAGGAGAGCTGTTCCTTCCTGTGCCGTTGAGTTGTTGCCATGACGATACCGCAACCTATGTGATGTATTGCCTCGGTTACTGTGGTTTAGCCTCTAGTTGGACTTTAAATGTGTCTTAAATCTTTATGGTATTACTTCAAAAAGGTGTTGGAAATATAGTTTTGGTCTATACTGCCATGGTCGTGTCATATTACTACTGTAGGTAGTATTATATGAAGTGCAGGGGTCACCAATCTAGGTCGCTGCAGAGTTTGGCTTCAACTTGCCTTAACGAACCTGCCTTGCAGTTTCAAGTATAGCTGAACTTGTTCAGGTGTGTTAGATTAGGGTTGGAGCTAAACTCTGCAGCACACCGGCCCTCCAGGAACAAGTTTGGTTAACCCTGCTGTAGTGAATTGCGATCTGTAGGGTTGCACCAGCTGTTCAGAAGTTCTTGCTTGAATTGGAAGGTAAAGTCCACACTAGGCCTGTCACAATAATCAATATATATCGACTTAACGCACAATACATAAACATGAGCTCAATAATTTTTGGTGATGCAATATATATCGCTCATACGTAAAAAAAAAAAAAACAATATTTGCAACATTTTAGCTTTTTGCACAACCTCTCTATCTCTATTAGAGGTGTCAGTGTCAGTATGGTTAAAAAAAACACTAAAGTATTTACCGTAAATGACTAATTTATATTTTGATGTGGCTGCCTGACAACTGAAAATACATCTGGTAGCAGATATCGCAGCCTCTGTTACTTTTTACCTTGCTTTTTTTTTTTTTTTTACATTTATTATTATTTGTTTTTGATATGCGTTTTTACATTCTGATTCCAATGCCTAATCGTTAAATTATTAAAATGACTAAATAAATTAAATATTCTAAAGAACAAAATATGATGTGTCCTTTTGAAGAGTGTACTTGCGTTATGATGCTATTATATTGCCCTTCTGGCATTATATAATGAGTGGTCTAAAATGGTCTAAAATGGCCTAAAACAATAATATCATTTATCGCGATATATTTTGGTCCAATATAACGTACAACAAAAAATAGATATCTTGACAGGCCTACACTAGAGGCTTAATAACTATGAGCTAGTTTGTAACCAAATTTGTACTTAATTTGCACCACATGTTCTTAAAGCAGAATGTCACTGGGTTCCATTCAGAAAGACCCATCTCTATTCCCTATTTAGAGGGTTACTCTGAAGAGATCAGAGCAGTGTTTGTGAATCTTGTTCTTGGAGGTACACCAACACTACATATTTTGGATGCCTCCCTTATCTGACCCATTCATTTCAGGTTTTGGAGTCTCTTATGTTCTGATGAGTGATTCAGGTTGAAAATGTGTACTGTTGGTGTGCCTTCAGGAACAGGGTTGGGAAACACTGAATTAGAGCATAGGCATGAGCCCTTCTGTTTTGAACCCTGCACTATGGATCATGGCTCGAGATGTCAATCGCTTGTACCCATTGAAATCCTTCGTCCCACAGGGCCATTGTAAGTGGCCGGTTTGGAACGACACTTCAATTTGGCAGCTGTAATTGTTTTCAAATATCACTACAGGTATTCTGTGTTATATCCCATTTGGAATGCACTGCTCTCTATAAGGTAATGCGTAGTTATATGGAATGATGTGATACCCAATCAGAAGCCTTCAAATTGTTAACATGTGAATAACCCGAATATTGTTGAGACTTTTATTGGAGTATGTTGATGTACGTCCAACTGAAATGGAGTATTGAGTAGGGGGTGGGGTTTTTGTTTTTGCGGATCATTCCCTCATAGCAAACTAGCGGTAAGAGGAGCGAGGTTAAGAATATTGTGGCTGAAGCGTCAAACTTTTAATCCGTTCAAAATCACCATGTAAAAATGTGCGAAAAGCAAACAAATATTGCCGCACACTCTCAATACTTGCTCAAAGATTTATTAAATGTAATGTTTCGGACTACTGAATGCCCGTCTTAGTACATGATGTAACTACAGAAGTCAAGCTTTAAACGGAACAATTATCAAAACTTTTTTTAACTAGATGCTAACGGTCTAATCCAATTCAATGATTTATGCTAAGCTAAGTAAAAAAAAGTGTTCCCATCAGATCCTTAGAGCGGCTGAATTAATTCAAAAATGGTAAAACTATTGACCTCCATGCGGAAGTGCACTCGTTTTTGCTATTGTTTTAGAACTTCCGGTTCAGTTGCCTATGGGACAAATTACTAGGAATAATAAATGGCAGAGGTTTCATGGTGGCGCAATGGGTAGCACAATTGCCTCACAGCAAGAAGGTCGCTGGTTTGAGCCTCGAATTAATGAATAAACAGCATCAAAACATCAAATGATTACACCAAAACATGAAGTTAAATATTTAGGGTGCATTTTAGATGGTAATTTGGCAGGCAGAGGTCTTAGATACCCAAACTTTAAAAATATTATATAGCCATATTTTGACTATGCTGCCGCTTTTTGGTACAGCTGTAGTTAAAAAAAAAAAAAAAAAAAAAAAAATTTGCAGACGGCCTAAAATAAGTTGTGTAGAATTGTTATGAAAGTTCCTCCACTGACACATTTAAATAATGAACATTTATAGTAAAAGTAATTTTTTTAAAAGTTGAAAAAAGGGTATATTTTTTTAAATTAGTGATGGTGTTTAGGACTTTAAAGAAAATGGTACCAAAATATTTCCTTGATTATTATGTTTTAGTTAGTGAGGTACACTGTCATTCTCCAAGAGTGAGTAGCAGGGGTATTTATCCCTGTAGATTTAAGAGTGAATCAGATAGAAATTCTTTTTTGTGTACTAGCTCTGTTGCTTGGATTGTTTTGCCTGGGAGTTTTAAAGAGATTCAGTTTGAGAGCGTTTTTAAAAGGGAAATTTAAAAATGGTTGTTTTACAATTAAAGTTGAGGATTTCTGTTGTGTTGAGTTGTTGAGCTGATGATGTTTGCACTCCATTTATGATTTGCTCGTCCATTTTTTAAGAATATCGAGGACCACAATGAAAATAAGCTGGTGGCGTTTTTGTGTATTTTATCCTCGACAGTTTTTAAAATATGCATGAATTAGTCTAACTGGACTTGTTTGTATATTTTGTCAAATAAAATCAATCAGTTAATCAATCAAGAAAACAGTCAAACTACTGCTCTACAAACAAGTGTTCATGACTATACAGACAATGCAGAATAATATAATAAGAAAATATCCGTTTGCAATATCAAGCAGCAAAGCAACATCAACATATTTTAACATCTAAATATGACTTAAAATGAGTAAGAAGTCTCGAGCCAAAAAGATTTGAATGACTGCGCCCGCTCGTACGCAAAGAATAAGGTCAATAGGTGACTTGTCAAATTTTACTGCACCTAAAGGTGAAGTTTCCCTTCTAAATTAACTTTCTTCCTCATTTTGATGCTCAGATTGACTTTTAGCAGCTCGTCTTGTTCACATTTACATGCATAAACGTATTGAGTTGCTGCTGTCTTGTGATTGGCTGATTACATACTTGCAAATCAGCTGTAATGCCAGTGGTGAGTGTATATGTGTTGCAAATCTTACAGACACGAGCTACAAATTCACCTCTGAGCACAGTAAACTGATTTATGAAATATCACTTTCACTTTACAAACCCCACTGACTCACATGGGTTTCTGGGGGAATTAACCACTCACTGCGTGTGTGTGTTTATGAGAGGGGGAGTTTCCATTGCGAGTGGGTCTCCACCGTGGGCTGAGGGAAATCTTTACAGTGTCATATTACAGTGCAGTGAGGTGGAAGCGAGAAAAAACTAGTTTGTACATCCTCATAACACTCGTTTCAGTCGCTCTCAGTTTTAAACGTGATCAGTCACCGTCGCTGTAAAGATCAGAACCAAAAATCTTCTCATTTATAGACATTTTGGATATTACACAACGATAAGGTAAGGAAATTCATCAACTATTACAGAATTGTAATGATTCAAGTTCAGTTTTCAGCTATATTGTCAACTTTATTATATGTAAATACAGATTTTTTTTTTTGTGATCAGAAAAATGCACGGACCAGAACTGGTGGACTCGAGGAGTCGCTTTCGGTTTTTTGAGTCATGTCTTGGTTTGATGGGCTGTCTATGTATCAACTATGCAATCTGGACACCTCGATGGCTGAATGACAGGGGTTTGTGGACAGAGAATGAGACTAGAACGGAGGACAGATGGACCGATGAGGACATTGCTAAAGGTGCGTGACTGCTTTTCTTATATATCTAGTAATAAAAGTTATTCAGAAGTGTAATTCAAAATTTACACACATAAAACAATAGAAAAACTGTTATGAAATACGCGTTTCAATGGGTATAGAATGGCTGTTTTTAATTTTATCGATTTGAAAAAACGAAGTAATAAATAAATTTAAATTACTACAATATTGTGTATATTATTTTTATACTAATACTTAAAATAATATTATTTTAATAATATGTTCTAATATACTCTTTCTAAAGATATAGAATAGAAACAAGTAGTAAAATAATGATGATATTATATTTTATTGTCATATTATTAATATGTTTTATTAATAAAATATATAAAGAGCTTTTTTAACAAGTTTTTTTTTTAATGGTTGATATATCTTGCTATTTTTAGATAATATATATTATATTATATTATATAAATTGTTAATAGTTTCCCAAACATGCTAAACTAAGGATGGTGGGAGTTGTTTTATCTCACCATAAAGGACGAAATGAATCAACTGGTGCCCCCTCAAAAATTAGTATGTGCATTACGCCTTCATATTTGTTTTGGTTTTGACCTGTCTAAACAAATAATAGAAAATTAAGAATAGAAACAAGTAGTAAATTAATGATGATATTATATATTTTTGTTTTAACTAAAATTGTATCAATAATAAAATATATAAAGAACTATTTAACAAAAGTTTTTTTTTTTTTTTAAATGGTTGATATATCTTGCTTTTTTAAGGTATTATATAATATTATATTATTTACATTGTTAAAAGTTTCTCATACATGCTAAACTAAGGGTAGTGGAAGTTATGTTTTATCTCACCATAAAGAACAAAATGAGTCAACTGGTGCCCCTAAAATTAATACGTGCAGTTCGCCTCCGTATTTGTTTATGTTTTGACCTGTCTAAAAACATTCCAAGTATTTTGGTGTCATTCAGTTTAAATGAGTGCTTATTAGAATTATAAACTTGAATTCATGTGGCCTCTATAAATAAAAAATAGTAATTAAATTAAATGCGTTCCTGTTTTGTGTCTTCCTGTTTGGGCTTTTCATAAGAACATTGCTTTTCTATTTATTAATAAATCTGGCCACTGGTGTAATGGGAACTGAAAGCTTTTAGAGGAATTTTTGCAAGTCTTGACCTGCTGAGAAGCAGAGAGCAGAGAAATGTGTAGGAATATGTGAATGTTTCTTGAATTTCCAACGTTGGTGTAAAATAATGATTTGGTTTTGTGTTGGAGGGGTTTCTACACTTCGGTGGGCTGCAGCAGACAGGCTATGACACGCTGAGCTCGCATTACTTGAATGTTTTATTAGTTATAGCCTGTCTGGTTTTCCCCTCAGTTCAATACCAGAACAAAATAAAAAGCATATAAATGGCATAGGATGAGGTAATGTTGAATCAGTTTAGTTTTGAGAAGTTCCAAAATTAAATGTTCTTCAAGCACTCTGACTGAAATTCTTGTTATTGTTATATTAACTATAAGAAATTAGTTATCAACACTATTAATCAGATATAAAATGTGTTGAAAAATGATGAAAATGTTGAAAAATTCTCGATTAAACAGCAAATTTCACATGTGGGCTAATAATTTAGCCTTCAACTCTACATGATGTTAGTGTGAAATCTATTTTGTGCTCTAATGTATCACTGCCCTCCCTAAACCTCACACCCATTCAGGTCACATCACCGCTCAGGTTCTACTTGCCTGCTCCAAATGAGATTTGAACCAGTATCCGACATGGCAGGTGGAGCGTTAATAAGGACACTGTAGACTGCAGCCTTGAGCTCTCTTGAGGTTCTCTTGAATAGTACTAGCTGGTCTCCATTATGCTAACACCCTTAACCTCACTCCCATTCAGGCCACTGTACTAAAGTTAATGCATAAGTTCTAGTGGTCCAGACCACCATCTTTGGCATGGGGGGCAGGCACTTCTAATACACATAATAACAAATGCGTTTAAGGGCACAGCCTCAGTCATTGGTAAATAATACCCCTCATCAGTCCAGGGGAGTTAGCTTTACTTTTACTAGCTAGCCTTTGTTACACTCAAACCCCTCTACTCATGTCCGGGTCACGGCACCAATATAAACCCTTCAGTTTTACTCCACCCACTCTGAGTGGGCTTTAAACTACTACTTATTATTATTTCTAGCATTGGAGGTGCAGGTGTTTCTTCTGAGGTCACAGAGAGCGAGTTTTTCTTGTAAATCTTTTACTACCCCAGATGCAATTTTCATCCAGGTCACCACACTAATGTAACCCCTTTTAATCCAATCTGCTCTAGAAAGGATTCTAACCTGCATGTGAGGCGGGTGTATTAAACAACATGTATAGCATCCTAGTGTCAGATTCTAGTGTGCCTGTGGAGATTGAGGTTGTAAAGGTCACCTGCACAGCTCTTACTAGCTAGGTCACTGGGATGGAGGAGTTATGTTAATTTCACCTAGGGAACAACAACAACAACAACAACAACAACAAAAAACTGCTACTAGTGTCCCTTTAAAAATGGTATTTGATGTGATTTTGACTAGCTGAATGCATATAAGTAGCCCATGCATGGTTCTGAGAGAAACTGAAAGCTTTTAGATAATTATTTGGTGTTTTTGCACATTTTGACTTGCTGAGAAGCACACAGCAGTAAAATGTGAGAGAATATGTGAATGTGCTTGATCCGGGTCACGGCACCAGTTTAACATCTCTGGTTGTACTTGCTTTTTCTTCAAGCTGGATTTGAACAGGCATCTCTTGTATGGTAGAAGCTACTGTGCCTCTTGAGGTCAGGGGATTGAGGTTTACTCTTACTAGCAGGCTGTTTTTACATTGACTAACTACACTTTCACTCGGGTCACTGCACCAACCCGACTGCTTCTGTTCTACTCTGATTTAAACCCACATCTCCAGCATGGGAGGTGCTGTAGGACAGAGAGTAAGGTTACTCCTACTAGCTAGCCTCTGGTATGCAAATACAAAAATAAATATCAATATAAATATTTTCATTAGCATATTTTTGAACCTTGTATTAAATTATAACTCCGTAATTCTGATTTCTGTCTGGACAGTTTTCGCTTAGACTCTTTTAATAATAAATCCTTCATTTGGGGTCCAATATGAACGTTGTTTGATTCTATTTCATTGTAAATCATGAGAATTACATACATTTCTATCCCTTTGTATTTTCAACAGGTTTGGAGGCTGAACGAGTCTTTGCAGTAGTTGCTTTCCTGATGTCTATCAGTTCTGGAATGCTGTGTCTCATGCTCGCCCTCTGCTGGACATCTCAAACTGTGCGCTCCTACTCCAACACTCGATCACTGTTAATGGCAGGCCAAGCTCTTGACCCAAGCTCACTGCTGGTCTTCACACTAGTACCTACAGGTCAGTATCAGGATATTTAGCGATGTAATATATATAGTTAAGCCAAAAATGAAAATTTACTCCATATTTACTCACCCTCACGTGGTTCCAAACCTGTACTAGATTCTTTTTCAGTTGAATCTAAACAATATGTTTTTTAGAGAGCTGAAAACCTGTAACCATTGACTTCCATAGTAGAAAAAACAAATACTATGCAAGTCAATAGTACAGGTTTCTGACATTTGTCAAAATATCTTCTTTTGTGTTCAACAGAAGAACCTAATAAAGGTTTGGAACAATTAAAGTGTTTATGGAAGTCCTAAGAGGCCAGGCATTCAAATACTTTTTCTCTTGTTTTCTCGTCTTGTTTACCTTTGAAAAAAATTTGTTGTCCGGTCATACATTGGATAAGTATAAATAATAATAATAATAATTAATAAAAGTTGTGATAACGGGAAAACTACTTTTAGTCATGTTGAGATCACAAGAAAATTGTCGTGGTCACGTGAAAACAACTTTTTGTCATGTCGACATCACAAAAAAATTGTCATGATCATGTGAAAACTTTTCGTTATGTCGAGATCATGAAATAATTGTTGTGATCACGTGAAAACAAATTTTCGTTATGTTGAGATCACGAGATAATTGTCGTGAACATGTGAAAACAACTTTTTGTTATGTCAAGAGCACAAGAAAAACAACTTCTCATTATGTTGAAATCACAAGAAAATTGTTGTGAACACATGAAAACAACTTTTCGTTATGTCGAGATTACAAGAAAAACAACTTTTCGTTATGTCGAGATCACAAGATAATTGTCATGATCACGTGAAAACAACTTTTCGTTATGTCGAGATCACGAGATAATTGTCATGATGACGTGAAAACAACTTTTCGTTATGTCGAGATCATAAGAAAATTGTCGTGATCATGTGAAAACAACTTTTCGTTATCTCGAGATCACGAGATGATTGTCGTGATCACGTGAAAACAACTTTTCGTTATGTCGAGATCACGAGATGATTGTCGCGATCACGTGAAAACAACTTTTCGTTATGTCAAGATCACAAGAAGATTGTCGTGATCATGTGAAAACAACTTTTTGTTATGTCAAGATCACAAGAAAAACAACTTTTCATTATGTTGAAATC
>CAIGQQ010034560.1:474541-488540 GCA_903798035.1 Danio albolineatus | reverse complement strand
GATTGTCGCGATCACGTGAAAACAACTTTTCGTTATGTCGAGATCACGAGTTGATTGTCGCGATCACGTGAAAACAACTTTTTGTTGTGTCAAGATCACAAGAAAAACAACTTTTCATTATGTTGAAAACACAAGATAATTGTCATGATCACGT
This sequence comes from Danio albolineatus, assembly GCA_903798035.1. Classification (NCBI taxonomy): domain Eukaryota; kingdom Metazoa; phylum Chordata; class Actinopteri; order Cypriniformes; family Danionidae; genus Danio; species Danio albolineatus. Next base: position 488,386 of record CAIGQQ010034560.1, on the reverse strand, counting down.
GAAAACAACTTTTCGTTATGTCGAGATCACAAGAAAATTGTCGTGATCATGTGAAAACAACTTTTCGTTATGTCGAGATCACGAGATGATTGTCGTGATCACGTGAAAACAACTTTTCGTTATCTCGAGATCACGAGATGATTGTCGTGAACACATGTAAACAACTTTTCGTTATGTCAAGATCACAGGAAAATTGTTGTGATCATGTGAAAACAACTTTTTGTTATGTCGCGATCACAAGAAAATTGTCGTGATCACGTGAAAACTTTTCGCTATGTCGAGATCACGAGATAGTTGTTGTGATCACACAAAAACAACAGAGAAAAAATATTTGAATGCATGGCCTCTTAGGACTTCTGTAAGTTTCAGTAAATGATGAAAGAATATATGTATATTTTAACTTCATCCTCATTTCTTTTCTCCACCCCTTCTATAGGATTTTTCTTTTTTCTCAGCTGGGCTTTCTTCACTCATCGGCATATATCAGAAATTAGAGATGACGTCACTCAACTCGGACCATCCTATTGGCTGGGAGTGGTGGGCTGGGGTTTGCTACTAGCTGTGCTGCCCGTGGTCTTCATTACTGAGAAGTGTGTGGTTCCTGACATTCTGCCAGAGCTAATGGAGTCAGCCGATATGTGGTGGAAGGCGCCGGAAGTACTCGCGCGATCGTTTAGTGAGGGTTGTCATGGTTCAGAGCACAAGTTTCATCCCGACTTCAAGAGGTATATTTCAGTGCCTTGAACCAGAGGAAAGAGGTCAGAAGGAATTGCTGAAGGGAATCTTCTCTAGCCTGATATGAGCTGAAGGTATGCCTCAAAATGGGTCAAGTACCAGGATCAGTGTTCTTCAAGATGCCGGACACAAATCTGTGGTTTATATTAAGGTTTGGTGCTTGGTTTGACTGTAGTGCATTTGGGCGAGGATGCTGGAAAATGTGGTGATTGCACAAAATGGATTCAGAAGAAAAGTACTAAACTTCACACCCCTCCAATTCGCACTTTAGCAGATGTGGTTGTTTATTTCCCACATTTCTTACTTTTACAGACAATCAGACAGTAAAAGCACTCTTGTGTAAGATGGACCCCTAGGTGCTAATGGAGAATTCAACACTACTTGATGGAGCTAGTTTTTTAAACTATACTGTGTATGTGCAAACAGTGCTCTCTAGTGGTGGTACTTTGAAGAGAATCATATTCTGTCAGTTTTATTTTTCAACTGTTTTACTTTTTGTATTATTATTTTTGTTTTGTATTATTATTATTAAATAAATGAAAATTGAAGTATTCATTAGATGTTTATCTATTTATTTGCCTGTCTGCCTGCGGGGTCACAACATATGTGAATATCTACAGTGTATTTAATTAAATAATATTATGGTTATTAATTAATTCATTCATTAATTTTCTTTTCGGCTTAGTCCCTTTATTAATCCGGGGTCACCACAGCGGATTGAACCGCCATGGTTATTAATAATGTGAATCAATTTTAGGGGTGACACAGTGGCTCAGTGGTTAGCACTGTCGCCTTACAGCAAGAATGTCGCTGGTTCTAGTCCTGGCTGGGTCAGTTGGTATTTCTGTGTGGAGTTTGTATGTAATCCCGTGTTCGTGTGGGTTTACTTCAGGTGCTCCGGTTTCCCCCACAGTCCAAAGACATGCGATATAGGTGAATTAAATAAATTAAATTGGCCGTAGTGTATGCGTGTGCATTTGAGAGTGTATGGATGTTTCACAGTACTGGGTTGCAGCTGGAAGGGCATCTGCGGTGTAAAACATATGCTGGTGGTTATAGTTGGCGGTTCATTCTGCTGTGGCGACCCCTGATGAATAAAGGGACTAAGCCAAAGGAAAATTAATGAAATGAATGAACAAATTAATTTTAGATTTTGTTGAGTTCTTTCAGTTTCATTATATTATTATTTATATGATATTTATGCATTTTTCCATATATTTACGAGGTCATTTTAGTTCTTTTCCTTGAACTTTCGATCAGTTCAACGACAAGTAAACAATTATAATTTATTTTAAATCTAGGAAATGCGTGTATATAATATTAATAAAAAATACGTAAAATAATTTCAATTTTATTCATTGTTAAAGCTAATTATAAATGTATTATTTTAAAAATATATAATCGTGTACATTTTTAGCTTTATTTAAAGGAATAGTTCACCCAAAAATGAAAATGCTGTCATAATCTCAAACCTAGGGCACCATGGTGGCGTAGTGAGTAGCTTGTTCGCCTCACAGCAAGAAGGTTGCTGGTTCGAGCCTCGGCTGGATCAGTTGGCATTTCAGTGTGGAGTTTGCATGTTCTCCCCGTGGTCGCGTGGGTTTCCTCCGGGTGCTCCGGTTTCCCCCACAAGTCCAAAGATGTGGTATAGGTGAATTGGGTTGGCTAAATTGTCCGTAGGGCGCCACGGTGGCGTAGTGAGTAGCACGCTCGCCTCACAGCAAGAAGGTCGCTGGTTCGATCCCCGGCTAGGCCAGTTGGCATTTCTGTGTGGAGTTTGCATGTTCTCCTCGTGGTTGCGTGGGTTTCCTCCGGGTGCTCCGGTTTCCCCCACAGTCCAAAGACATGCGGTACAGGTGAATTGGGTAAGCTAAATTGTCCATAGTGTATGTGTGTGAATGAGAATGTATGAATGTGTTTCCCAGAGATGGGTTGTGGCTGGAAGGGCATCCGCTGCGTGAAACAAATGCTGGATAAGTTGGCGGTTCAATCCGCTGTGGCGACCCCGGATTAATAAAGGGACTAAGCCGAAAAGAAAATGAATGAATGAATGAAATTGTCCGTAGTGAATGAGTGTGTATGGATGTTTCCCAGAGATGGGTTGCAGCTGGAAGGGCATCCGCTGTGTAAAACAAATGCTGGATAAGTTGGCGGTACATTCCGCTGTGGCGACCCCGGATTAATAAAGGGACTAAGTGGAAAAGAAAATGAATGAATGAATCTCAAACCTTTATGAGTTTCTTTATTCTGTTAAACACAAAAGAAGATATTCTGAGAAATGTAGGAAACCTGTAACCATTGACTCCCATAGTATATTTTCCTCCTACAAAGCAAGTCAATGCTTACAGGTTTTCACCTTTCTTCAAAATACCTTCTTTTGTGTTCGACAGATTAAAGAAACTCATAAAGGTTTGGAACTACTTGAGGGTGAGTAAACAGTGAATAAATTTGAGTTTTTAGGTAAAATATTCCTTTAAATGACTGAAATTGAGTTTTAAAGTTTTTTACTTTAATTAACCATAACAACAATGTACTGGGTAATAAAAATAAGTACAGTTTGTAATAATTCTGCACTAAACTCTTTTAAAAAAGCAACAATTTCATAGAAAAATTTTCACTCAATGGTTCTTTAAATAATCTTTTTACTTTTCTTTCTTAATCTTTTTGTCCCCAAGAATATATAAATAATCTGAAGATGGAACCATTTATGCAAATGTACGTCCACAGCAGGTTTCTAAATAAGCAAATTTGTGACTTCCTTACCGTCAGACAAATGAAAAAAGCTCTGACTTTTTATACCCACTGTATGCAGATCATTAAATTCATGCGTTGCGAACACTGAAACATCAGTAGTGTTTGGAGACTGAGGTCGTGCCCTCTGTCATTATCCTGCAGACAAAGAACCAGACGGATAGCCTTCTGAACCTGCACTGTTTACATTCAGACTGGAGATGAATGAACTGCCATTGTTAATTGTGCATTAATCAGGTGCGGGTCTAATTAAAAGGCAGTTCCGTCCTTTTAGCAGTGCCTAATGAGTTTGTTATTAAATCAACAGAGAACTGTGTTTTTTAATTTACTATCAGGAAAGCGCTTAATTGGCCCTCAGAACAGAGCTTGAGTGTCCTTGAAGGTTGTGACGGCAGGGAGCTGGAGAGCCTGTGTGGCATCAGCGCTTCCCCTGAAGGGAGTGTGAAAGCCGCAAGGTGTGTGTGTGTGTCCTGGATGTAAGCGGCCACTTAAATGATCGTTTGAGGTGAATTTCGGTGCAGCGCCGCTCCCAGAGGAACTCAGCTGTCCACACAATGCTGACATGACGTGCCCTTTTTTCTGCTGTGTATGCTTTTTAGTGTTATTTACGATTGTTTGTTCCCAGGCGAAAACCTTTTCTTCCACTTAAAAGACGGCTAAGTTTAGCCCGTCCTGAAGTGTCGCTTTTGAGCAGGGCAAATGCTGTGTGAAATGACCTTCTGATTCCTCCATACCTTACTATACTGTAGGGTACTAACAAAAACAAAACTGTTGTAGAAACACCTACTAATAACATTAATACTAATAATATGTGGTAACATAACATGCTTACACTTTGAATTGTTTGATTGACAAAACCTCTCCAGCAAATCCTCATTCTCCTACTAAGGTGGAATTTGTAGCTTAATTAATTAGTGCCTATATATATTTATACACTATTTTTGAAGAAAAATATAGTTATATTTATATTTATGTATATTTATATAGTTTTGTCTAATGTTTGAGAAAACAAAAACGGTCACTAACCTATCAATTCTTTCACTTCCTCTAGTTTCACTTTAACCAAAAAGCAAGGCAAGCAGCCGCTTAGGGCCCCAGTAAATATCTGTATTAAATTGATATATATACTATATATAACATCATTTTCTATCAGCGAGAGTCAAACTAATTTTTTTACATAATTAAATATTATTTAATATACAATAAAATAAATTATTATAATAATGTATTTTTATGTAATTATAATATTATTTTTAAAAAATTCATCACTTTCAATCATGGAGCAGTACAGCAGTAAAAAATATAATATTTTTAGTTGTAAATTAATTTTAAGACATCTAATTACAATCTAAAGCTTACATTGAGATAAAACAAAGAAAAGAAGAATGAGTGATATAAAAAAAAACAGCAAAATAAATAGAAACTAAATAAAAGTAGAAAGGGTAAATTTCAGGACTTGGGACTCCATAGCTGGAGCTGCTTTTGGTCCCCAAATCACTAAATCCGCCCCTGTATGTGTGTTTATATATATATAAATTATTATTATTTTTAGCACTGTAGCGTAAAATGTCCTAAAGACCATTTCAATGTGGTCATGTTATTGGCCCATGAACATTTCCTGATTGTTTTCAAACTATTTCATAACTGTAACAAGAAGCAATTCAATCATAATTCCATGTTAAAGCAGCTATCATAATATTATTTATCAATATGTGTCTCTTTTTGGATTCTCGGAAGCTAAGGAAATTCAAAATGTAGAACAGGAAATACATTGGGACCACTGTTATTATTTACATCCCTCAAAATGGACTATGATGTGACATACAGTAGCAATAAAAAAGGGAAAAAACTCTTAATAATATACAAACAGTGGAGGATAGATTGATTTCTCATCGTTGGACACTTAATGATGTTTAAATGAATGAATGATGAATATTATTACTTTTTTCCATGACTTGCTGGACTTTTATAATAAATATGGGTGTCACACCAAAGGACAACAAAACTTCATTTTAAATAGGTTCCAAAAAATAAATAAACAAATAAACAAACAAATAAATAATTAAATTAAAAATAATAATAATAAGATTGAGACAAACCTTAACACCATGGGCTTCAGTCGCATGATCTTCAATGGAGTCCTTCAACTAATTAAAGTTTTCTGTGGAATTGCCCATTTAAAATTAGCATATAGTGCCACACCAAGTGACATAGTTTTAAATGTATCAAGTTACTTTATTACTACTATAACTGTAGTATGGTCTAAAAATACAACATTGACTATAATTAAATGACTAGGTATATAGTATTTTTTTGTTGTTGTGTTGTACAGTTAAATGTAATAAAAAGTGAAAATCAGTGTAAGCCGGTAAAAAACATCAAAGTTTCAGTATAGCTGTCATAAAACCTATTTGCAGAGACGGGCAAGCAGAAACAGTTAATTATCTCCTCCGCTAGTAATTAAACACCTGCAAACAGGTGCTAGCAATGCTATTGTATATTTATAACTATTTTTCTGAGCTTCGGAGATAACAAGCCGAAATACACCACATTTACATGAAAAGACAGCATATTGCTAACTTGTTTTGGTTTAAATTAGCAACTTGCTGAGACACCGCAGGGGCGAGACAGACATCACATTGAAACATACACTAATTTGTACATTCATGGTATTATTAGCATGCTTTTATAGCACTACAAACATATGATGGGAAAGAAAATATATCTCTGTTCTGCTCGGGAAACATACCTCAGTCAGTAATTGGTCGGAGGCGGCCATTTTAATGGTTCCTCTTCAGCCGCGCCAGTGGGATTGATTGACAGCGAGACCACGCCCACTTGCTCAGCATGTGTTGCTATGTGAGGCCTCAGCCCTGGCGACACTCTTCATATCAATTAAAGCCCAATTAGGGAGCCATGTTCTGCTAATTATGCCACGCTTCACATTCCCAGAATAAAGTGAACGTGTGTTTACTGAGATAAATAAATAAAGACACGGGCTGCCAAGGCGAGCCGACCTTAATCAGATTTTCAGTGCTTTCTCTCTCTCTCTTTATGTCTATGTGTGTGTGTTTTTCTAGTGTGTGATCAAAACGGAAGGTGTAATTATACGGCTTCACCAATTGGTGACAGTGTTGTAACACGTCTTGTGAAAAATGCAGCAATTCCATGTCTCATTTCTTCCTATTTGACGAATAATGAAATCAGGGAAGGTTATTTCATGCAGGGAGGTTGTTTGCTTGTGTGTGAGTAGCTTAAGAAAAAAAAAATAGTGTGCCTACACGTGTGGACTGCTTCATCTGTTCAGACGTGCAAGCGCATTTGGACGAAATGTCACCTAAAAAACAGACAGTATTCTGGAATATAATAAATAATAAAGATGCATGTGTTGTGTCTTTTATAAAATGTTCTCAGCCTGGTGTAATTGGACTTTTTTTTCCAACAGTTTGCCAGACATAAACCACAAAGAATCTGGATAAATTGATAGAAAAATGATTGGAAGATGGAAGGAGAGAAAACCTGATATGACACAAGAGATGAGTGTAGTGTAGAAAATAGAATAAAATCCATCAAGTGCTGTCTCAAATTTGAATTACATTTGACTACCTGTGTCTCCAGCAGGTCCTTGTTCCCCCGCTAAGATGGACTTTGAAGTACAATTCACAAAAAAAAAAAACTCTTTCACATCGTCTCTGGTCTTTCAACACATTGTGTGTGCCAGAATCAGAGTTAAGTCTAGTTTTTCCTGTTCTTGCTAATGGTTAATCTTGTCTAGCCTTACACTTGAAATCAATCTAAGCTCGTGAGACTGACCACTGCATTTGTCATTTTTATGGGTGCTCTTATGTAATGTATCATGATGATCATCTACACCTCTAGCAGCTGTTATTGATCATACTTCTTTTTAGCACACCATAGCCTTACTATGGAAGTGGGAACCAGGGGAAGAGCTTTGGGATAGAGCCTGGACTTGTATGAAAAAAAAAACCTATTGTAATTTACTAATACTATATTGTTTTTGAACCAAACTATATCAAAGTGTACTATAATCAGGGCCAGCCCTGTACATTTGGGGGCCCTAAGCAGAATAATTTTGGGGCCCTATCTTGCTCTATTGTGGAGTATTGCCATTGCAAACCAGCCCACAATAATTATATTGCTTTTTAAATACAATCAATGAAACTGAAAATTAAAGCCTGAATTCTTCTACTTAATAACTGTCTGAATGATTTGGACATTTTAAAACAGCACTGTTTTAATCGACTAGCAGCTTCCAAAATAAAGAATTAAACATTCTTTGGGGACCAGTGATTCCTACGTTGCGTCCTTCTGGAGAGTTTAAAACATATTCGATTAATTAAGCAAACAGATTCTATAAAATATTCAAGGTTAAGTTTTTTTTCCTTATAAATTCCAAAAGCAAAAATCCTGCAATGAAACGACACCAAACAATAATTAGCCAAAAGTGAAAATGCATTACTTAGTAATGAAATATACATTCTAAACTTATAAAAACCAAAACAACAACAACAACAAAACAATTAACATTAATGCAAAGATTGCTCCAGAAATGATAAAATCAATAGGCAAATAATATAAATATGAAAAATATTAATATAAAAAACATATAAGAAAAAGGGAAGCAGCAAATACAGGGTTTTACCCAAACACAAACTTTTATTATTTCCTTCAGTCTCCTTCCCCGTTCCTTTGAGATGCAGGGTCCAGAGCTTATATTAAACTATGAGTAATTCAATTAGGGCATAACTTTTATAAACATGTCTTAGGAAAAATATTAACAGTGTGCAAAATATGTCAGTAAAAGACAATTTAGTTTTGCATTTCAGTAAAATGCGTTTTAGACAAAAAAACAACCAAAAAAAAACAGGTCTGTAAAACCACAACAAAATTAAACAGAGCACAGAACGCATATGAGAAACGAGATGCTGCGAGCTTCCTGTTGATCACATGACCTTCACATGAAAACAATTTAAACTTTAACAAAATAGTGATTTATTTTATTTTATTTACAGTGAAAATGTATAAATATTTAAGTACTAAATCATTGTCAATGAAGATTGGTTGTAAAATGCAGATAAAAATGATTTCAGCAAGGAAATGGCTCGCACCACTAGTGGGTTGTTGGGGCCCCCTAGTGGCGGCGGGGCCCTAAACAGCCGCCTAATTCGCTTATAGGGAGGGCTGGTTATGACTATAATGTAGAGTTTTTGCAACTCTTTGTTATTGAATGATGAAGCGTACTGTAGTGAAATGATTGCGAATAAATACTGTAGTATACTTCAGTTTTTACTACAGTAAGCTCTGGTGTATTGTAGTATAATAATCATATAGTTGTATAAAATAATTTATTTACATTTATTATTGGTTTACATTCTTGTTTATGGTAATTTGTTTATATTACCATAGTTGTTGTTTTACCATAAAAACCATAGAATTACCCCTTTGATTAAAATGATTTACATGGTTCAAAAACCACACAGGCTCATTCTGAAAACATAGTCCTATGTACGTTTCGGGAGAATGCACATTATGTAGTCAGAGGTACGTATGGTTACGTTTCATTTTTTTAAACAAACGCTACGGGGCGGTATGACGCTGTTCCTTTCCCGCATTTGCCAGCTGACCACTTACCTCTGTGTGGACAACTTTCCCGCTGTAATAAATTTTTCAAGTTAGCTCGCCATGTATGTTGGCGGACCTGAGGTGCAGAGAGCAGTTGACCACAACGAGGGGGTTCGAGTTCGAGAAAATAACCCAGTAAATAACAGGGTGAGAATGTGGTAAAATCTGAAAACGTGGTAAAAATTAAATAAGGGTTTTAATTTTTTTCTGGATTGCTTTTTTGAAAATTGCTGGATGGGTTTACGGAAGTGTGTGGGTCGGACAATCGATAAAATTTTGGTTGAAAAATTTTGGTTTGGTCGAGGGTGGGTCAGCTGATTGGTCGGTCAGTCACTCAGGCTGGGAAACCCCTGAGGTTAGTAAGTTATATCTCTATAACTTGAATTATAAATCTGTGTAAAATGCTGCGCTTCTCATCTCGCAATGACTTCTAGGACTTCCAGAGCGAGTTCGGTTGAGAAACAGCCTCAGTCATTCAGTCAGTCAAACATTCAGTCAACAGCGGCCTCTGGTGGGCTTATGCGAGAACAGCAGGCGCGAACGGCGCTCGCGAGATCTCAAAAAGCATACACAGCGGCCTCTCCTGGATTTGCGAAAACAAAAAAAGTGCAAACATACATACCTCCCGGGACGTATTTCGCGGCCTTCAGAAACGTACATAGGACTACGTTTTCAGAATGAGCCTGGGTTGTCAAAAACCTGTACTTTAAATTACTATGGTATTTTGTTCATGTAGGCTATTCTTGATGTAGGCTTGTTATGGTCCTCATTTTTGTCAAGATTGCTTCTTTAGATAGTATTTCCTGAATAGGAGTTAAGATATTAATCATTGTTTTATTACAAATAGAGCAAAACAATAACATCAGAAACATTTTTAGTGTATTTTCAGCATAGTAACCCCACAGCAACCATGATTTTGCTGCTCTTACCATATTTTTACCTTGGTGTTTTGTAGTAAAACTGTGCATGGTAATCACTGCATTTTTTTACAATATAAAATCCTTGGTTATTTTTTTTTGTAAGGGTCAGGCACTGTTAGTATTTAGCCAATAGTTTTTTTTTTTTATAAAAGACAATTCCCACTTGAAATACATACTATGGTAATTTAATAAATACTGTAGTGTTTTTGAACCATACCGTGTATTAGAGTGTATCCCATATACTACTGTGTATTATATTATACAATATATTCTAGTATTTACATTACAACACTTTTTGAGCATACTGTAGTATTAACTATAGGTAAACTGTAATAAATTCTGTAGTATAGTTTAGATTCCCTGAAATAAACTATGGCTTATAGTAGTATAACATGCCCAATAATTATAGAAAACTACAGCACTGGGTCATTTATTTACATTAATAGATGTTGTGTTACCATAGATAATTCCCACAACAGATTAATTTAAATAATTTACCATAATAAGGTTCAAACAATACAGTACTATAAATACTAGAGTGTTTTTACATACAAATTCCAATAATGCTAAGTAGATGTTTTTAGCATGTACGCTAGCAGGTAAAAATGCAGTTATGAATATCTCTGAGACTTTTCAAAACAATATTGAGAAAAATAAGATTGTAGCTCGCATTAGCATTCACGACCTCACATACTCTGTTTTCCACCCACAGATCCTCATGATTTCCCTGTGTAGCAGTAGTAGTAGCTATGATTAGCCACGACTGTACGCTTTTTGACTCATCCACAAGTGTTTTCTAAAGAAGCCGGATAAATCTGAGCTATGTGTATCTCCAACTTCTTGAGCTAACCTCAGCTATACTCTGCCAGTTGTTTAGCGTGTTTGCTTTCTGACTCAGCTCTCTTCAAGATTGTGTGTTGCTAATTGTGACGGACAGCTTCGCGACAGAGAGTAGGCGATGTATGCGACGGATCAGTGTTTGTGTGCGTGGGCATGTTTCTGAAATGTGCGTTTCTGATAATCAGCTCAATAGCGAAGAGGGAGTTTTGCTCTGTACTACATGTTGCTCATCTGTCTCAAAGGTGAATATGTGATCCCGGGTTCTGTTTGACTGCTAGATTTGATGTTTTCAGTCATACCAAACACTGTTTTGTCGACTTGAGGCCTGGAGACAGATGTGTTTTATCACGCAGGCGTTGCTAATCAGACAGACAGGCGAGCGGCGGTGTCATATCTCCACTCTAGGCACCGTGGCAGTGAATAAAAGGATTTGATTTGTAGTACTGTAAGGTCAGCCAGAGATTAAATGGTGAGTTGACTCTGAAAGTGGCTGCAGCATGACCAGGCATTACATACAGTGCCCTTCGCTAATATTGGCACCTTTGGTAATTTATGAGCAAAGAAGGCTGTAAAAAAATGTCTTTAATGTTTAACCTTTCAATCTTTAGCTCAAAATCACAACAGAAATGTTCTGTTTTAAACGAGAACACCGATGCAAATCACAATCCAGTTGCTATTTATAATTGCAATCCAAAAACAATCTGACCTCAGGGTTTTTGTATAAACTTAGACATTTTTTCTCCTGCCTTGTTTGAGTGTGTTTACCAATACCAATATTAGTGGAGGGCACTATATATGACTATATACACATATACATAGTTGAAGGCAAAATTACTAGCCCTACTGCAAAATTTGAATATTTTTTCAAATATTTCCCAAGTGATGTTTAACAGAGTAAGGAAGCTTTCACGTTTTTCCCTTTTATTATATTTTTCTTTTTATTATATTCTTTCTTCTGGAGAAAGTGTGATTTATTTTAGTTTGGCTGGAGTTAATATTTTATGGGGTCAATATTATTATCATCCCCATTAAGAAATAATTTGTTTTACACATAACTTTGAAATCCAATTCCCCTGTAGGATTGTTAGGTTGCATTAATCAGGGCAAACGGAGCTGGGAATGCTTCCCAAAAAGCCACTGTAATTTGAGTGGCATCTATGCTCATGCTAGTCTGTCTCCTTATCCCAAGGTTTACATGATTATCGATCCGGTGTTCTGTTTATTTTTTTGGTAGCACATTTTGATGACGCAATGTGCTACCCATGAGATTTTGCTACCAGTGTAAATTTTAATGTGAAGTAGTGTGATATTAAGCTGTAATATCGCCCTAACCTACCTAATCCCCAACCCCAACCTCAGAACCATTCAAATACAGTGTTGGGAGCTTAATCTGATAAAATGTCGGGACACCGGCACATATCCTGAGCAGACGGTTGTAGTGGTCATCGATGAGTTGAGAGCACAAAACTGATTCCTGCAAAGACCACAGTGACAAATGAGTCTCGGCGTTGATCCTGTCAGCTAGTCTGAACATCTGCCCCGGTGACCTACTTGAACCTGCACCTTCTCCACAATGGATGCTCATCGTCTGCATCCGACATTCAGAATGCATTTCCATTCAAGACATTTGGCCAGAGAAGAAATGGTTGCCCCAACTGATCCTGGTTTCTCCCAAGGTTTGTTCTCCACTTTCGTCAATTGGTTAAGTTTTGGTTCTTTACCACTGTCGCCAGCTGTTGGATCTGCCCTTGAGCACGTCCCTCATGTTCTACGGTTTCAAGGCATGAATGAAATTGTTTATTAAATAATGTACGGAAGCTTTAAATAGGAAAATGATCTCTTTTTTGATTTTTTTTGAACGAAATGTTAATAGTCAAATTTGATTCGATTTATTAGGCTATGCTAAGCTAAGCTAAAATGGGTAAAATGGATTCAGAACAAGAAATTGGCAAAATGGATTCAAAAATGGTTCAAAACTGTTTACTGAAACACCGGTTCTTGACTATTACGTCAGAATGAGAGTATAGTTAGCAGCTGGCCTAGAAAATAGTACATTTAATTTTTCTATTACACAATGTAACTACAGAAGCTTTAAATAGGATTTTTTTAAAATGAAATGCTAATGGTCAAACTCAATTCAAATCAGTATGCTAAGCTAAGCTTAAAGTGATCCTGCCAGAACAGCAAATTGGCTGAATGGATTAAAAAATGGTGTCAACTGTTGAACTCTATAGGAGACTTGTTATATGAGCCTTTTTCAGCTTTTTCCTTTAATCTTCTTTGACACAATCTATATTGTAAAAACGACTACAAAAATAAACATCAATTGAAAATTTAATTGGCTACAGAACAAAACACAGTTGCCCAATGACTTTCCTAATTACCTCATAGTTAAGACCTTAAATTGCACTGTAAGCTGCAACGTTAGTACCGTGCAAAATAGCTTGTAAAATATTATGCACTGTCATCATGGGAAAGTAAAAAAAAATTAAAAATCATTAGAAATTCCTTATTAAAACTATTATGCTTAAAAATCTGTTCTCTCACATAAGGGCTAATAATGTTGCATTTAACCAACATAGTCTCATTCTGAAAACATGGCATTTTATACATTTCTGGAGATCGCAAATTATGTAGACAGAGGTACATATAGCTGCATTTCATCTTTAAAACAAACTTACGGGGAGGTATGATGCTGTTCCTTTTTACTCATACTAGATGACCGCTAACCTCAGAGTGGATGGCTTTTCCATAGATACCAGTTTGGCTCCCCGTGTACATTGGCGGACTTGTGATGTGAACCGGCGTTGACCACGATTACGGGGTTTGAGTTCGGCGAAGAACAGTTCCAGAAAGCAGGTAAGACAAAAACAGACGCCAAAAAATAAAAAAAACAAATAAATAAAAGGGTGAGAATGTGGTGAAATCTTAAAACGTGGTAAAAATCAGGCCAGGG
>CAIGQQ010034560.1:373690-404541 GCA_903798035.1 Danio albolineatus | reverse complement strand
GGTTTAAGCTGTTTTTTCAGCAGGGAAAAGAAATTAAAATAGGGTGGGAGTATATTTATTTTTGTACTAAAGCAAAATTAAAACTTTTCCTGTGTTGTTCTTTGACCACAAAAAGCTCAACACCATTTGATTGGCATGTTGTAAGCATGAAAATATCAAATTGTATTATTTTTCACTGTGTTTTCCACTAGAACAACATGAAGGAATTAAATAAACTTACTAGTTTTTACAAATTTAAGTAGATTGAACATAAGACATTTAAGTTGTTCCAAATAAATCTGAAGAATTGAGTTGATTCAATTTATTTTATATAAGTTTGAAGAAATAGCATCTTTTTTTTTTTTTTTTGTGTATATTAATTCAAAATGCATAATTGACAATGACCAGATGTAAAACAGCCTCAACGGTAAACACAGGAAACTACTGTAACATGCAGCGTTTCTGGTCTTAGATTTGCTAAGCTGTTGAAAATCAACCATCCAGGGCTAATCAGGTCACTACAGAGGGCTTTAAAATTTGTGCCGCCCAACAAATCCATATAAAGTATAAATGCTTCCTCTGGGGCCATGACTATAGCGTTCGGTGCCCTTGATGAATTGTACTGTTGCCGAACATACGGAGTACACCTCAGGAAAATCTGCTGGCAGGAGCTTATTCGTCTGAAAATTCACTCCGAGACCGCGGTCGGCTAGTGGGCAGCCCGGTAGCACTGCTGGAACATTAATTCAGACAGATGCAGACACCAAAAGTTCAATTCCCCTCTATTTTATGCCTTATTCTTCCACTGAGCTGAAGATGTAGAGCCTGCTGGCTATGGAATGGACGCCATTTGCATCCATGCGTCGGATGAAATCGCATTTAGATGCTAATTACTTGCATACCAAAGGGTGCTGGTTGTCTGTACATGTGTATGCCAGTGTAGGGGAGTTACAGACTAAAAGGATCAGAGCTGCTAACTTAAAAGGAGAGTTCAGTCCGTACTGAATAGTCAAAAGAATGTTGTTCTTGTCTGGTGTTTTCTGCTTTAAACGTAGCATGGTCACATCATGTATGTCGCAATTGACAATTTCATGCTGCTATTCTGATTGTTTTGAGAATTTCGAAATTACAAGGAGATGTTGTTGGCTATATTTTGAGTCATTTTTGAGCTGGGAGAGACGGACTACAACTTAACTACACCCTAAAAAAAGTGTTTAGTTGCTCAACTTAAAAAATTGAGTAAACCCATTGCCTTAAAATGTCAATTGTTTTAAAAGCAACAGGTTTACTTACTTTATTAAAATCTGTTGTGAGTGAAGTATGTTCATTTTGCTAGCGCATATTTTTATTGTATAGGTGAACAATTATTTTGTTAACAGTTAAAAAAAAAAGAAGTTTGTTTTGGTAATCTTCAATCAAAGTTTGACTGTTTGCTTCTTCATTTGGGGTGGCAGTTTTTCTGTGATAACATCAGTTTGAGGCTTTCTTTTCTGCAGATAAGTAATTTAATTACAGCCTTTTTACAGTTATAGGCCTCGCTTAGGCTACTATTTAATTATGAGATTTAAATACTGCATTTTAGTGACATTTTAAGCACTATTTTAGCTGAAAAAGCTTGGCGGATGGTCATCATAACCAGTAAAAGTACATTTGAAAATCCATGGATAACAACAATAGCCAAAATAGTACTAAATAAATTTTAATATCGGTTGCTTTTGGTCCTTCACACCTTTTCATTGGTCATTTTTTGTTTCAAGAATAAGATCAAAGATTTAGAATGAAAGTCACTTGTAAAATAATTCTCTATTTTACACAATACAGTAGCGAAAGATGACTTCACTTACGTCAGACTGCTTTCTTGCACAGCTAGATGTTAAACTCATGAAAAATAATTCTTATACCACGAATATTCTTAACCACGCCCCTCTTACCTTTAGTGTGATATGAAGGAATGATAAGTCCCGCCCACTAGCTACTCAATATTCAGCTTCAGTTTGAAGTACATTAATATATTGAAATAAATGTCTCAGCAACTCCCGGTTCACGCTCACTTTAAGTAAAGTCAACTAATCACTTTTGGCAGTGTAAGTCAGTAGCTTTGCAAGCTACAGTTTTTAGAGTAGTTTCCACAGTAGTGCCAATCTATAGATAAGTATTTGAACTTCTGATTCCATTGTCCCAAAATCATTGTGGATTTGGCTTAATGCCTAAAATAATGTTTGCGATTACTAGGCTCACACGGAATCTGCACGTGCAGATTTCCACAGATTTCTAGCCCATCATTGATTGTTTATTTACTTATGTAAATGTGTGTACATTTTTTATTTTTTCAATTTTAAAATTAATTTCAGTATAATTATTGACTAATATGAAAATATTGATATGATTTATTTACAATACAGTTTGTAAAGTAATACAGTATTTTCTGTCTTGTAGAAGATATATTATATGAGACTTGCTTTGTCAAATAAGTGGATCTAATTGGATTTGCATTTAAAACATTAAAGTTAGAAAGGTATTATTATTATTTTTTATTTAAATGATAAAGTCTTAGTTATGATACGCCCAAAATAATTCCACATAAATCGACAGATTTTCAGTAAAATTCTCTGCAGAAATAGCAAAAAATGTCTGCAGATTTTGTCTGGCCCTAGCGATAATCAATAACTCTTTATATTTGGAAGCTGATAACCAATATAGTGTCTGATATTAATTTGTATGATCTCATTCATACAATTTTGTACAATTTGCTCATTCCCCAACGGTGGTTGGGTTTAGGGGTGGGGTGCCACATCTTCTTTTAAAATTTTTATTAATTTGTACAAATTAGCCACTAAACTGACTAAACGTAAAATAGTTATGTGCCGAAAGAACTGCGGGCATCTCAAGTTCGAGCCCTAACTTGTTGACCATTCCTAATTGCATCCCACCGTTTAAATTAACTTCCTGTCGATAAACTGTCTTGTCATAATGAAGGCAAAAATACCAAAAATAAATCTTAGAAGAGAATGAACCCCCAGTAATACACATCTGAAGTGCATCAACCAGCAGAACTAAGGGCTGATAACAATAACATTAAATAAGTATTCATTGGATGATGATATTGTAGCCAATGCATTGTGTTTTAACTATTAACAAAAACTCTACATTTTCTCCATTATCTCTTAAGATGTGTGTTTTTTTTTGGCTGCCATGTCAGTCATTATATAAAAGTATGCAATATTGACACCTAAATTCATCCTGTGTCATGGGTCACATGTTAATTCCTGGCCAAAACTACCCAATGATGTCACTGAGTAGGCAAAACTTGCGACTGACTTTTGGAAACTAGAGCATAAACAACCAAACAAACAATGGCTACCGAAGTGGCATATTTTTGTACTGTCTGGGTGTCATCACAGGTGTGACAGAACTGTCATGGAGGACTGAAAAAAATGTAAGCATGCTTAGCTTCTTGAGAAGTTTCCCAGACACAGTGACAGTTAGTCATCCACTAATCAAGAAAAAATAAGTTCTTGCGGCCTGACACCCATTATCATGTCAAAGTGAGGCTGATATATATGATAAATCCTAATAGTCAATAATAAGCTTTTTTTTTTCTCCCAATTGTATTTATCGGTGAAAGTTGTAAAGATTATTGTGATTTGTGAATTTTCTAAAAATTATCAACTTTGTTTTATGGATGCACTGAAATTAACATTCTGGGTCGAAACCGATGCTGAAAATTCTGCTTTGTAATAATTATTTATTGTTTTTTTACAGTAAACAGTATTTCAAGAGTTCACATTTAGATATTACTGGAAGCTATTAGTAGGTTTGGCATGCTGTAATGGGAAAGAACCCTGAGCTTGGAGATAATTGAGCCAAGGTCTCTCGCCTGGTCAATTAGCGTGTAAGGGGGATCCGAGATCAGGTAGGTCTCAAGAGCTCCCCCTTGTAAAAGGAGGAAAAGTGGGAGATAGGGTGCAAGGGGGTATTCTTTCAAAACGAAGATAACGCAGTAGGGTGAAATTGGTCAATTTATTGTAGGCTTGGATCAATCGGATTGGATTATTGCTAATTACGGATGAGAGACCAGCCACGATCAATCATATCACATGCTCCTCGCGAAATTAGTTTGTAAAATTTCACTTATTGGATGACACTGTGGCGCTGTAGGTAGCGCTGTCACCTCACAGCAAGAAGGTCACTGGTTTTAGTATGCATGTTTTCCCCGTGTTCGTGTGGGTTTCTTCTGGGTGCTCCGGTTTCCCCCATTGGTCCCCAAAAGACGTGGTATAGTTGAATTGAATAAACTAAACTGGCCATAGTGTATGCAATCCACTGAAATAAATGGGTTTCATATCGCATCGCTTTTCGCATCCGGTGTGAAAGTCTATTCTGAATCTGCTGTGACTATGGCTGGATAGAGAGTGAAACCAGCATGCCGAAGACTGCCCAGCATAGCCTTTTTGGCTCATATTTTCGATCGAAAACTGAAAGTATAATTTTGGATTGATTCATTTTCAGTGTCAAACAACTAGTGCATCCCTCTTCTTTTCTTGGTTAATTAATTAATAGGTAACAATTTAAAACAATTGTTCATTAGTTATTGTAATTACTATTATGAACAAACAATTAGTAATTTGTTTATTACACATTTGATAATGTTAGTTATGGTTATTTAAGTTAAATAATGTAAGTTCATGTTAACTCACAGTGCAACGTTAAGAACAACTTTGTATCTTAATAATACATTAGTAAGTGTTGAACTATGAATAAGTGCTTTACAAGATTATTCATATGCAGTAAATGTTATTAACTAACATTAACTAATGAACCATTATTCTAAAGTGTTACCAATTTATTTTTTGCAAAAATCGGAACGTCGAGGAACATTAAGAAGCATCATTCCTGCATCAAAACACTGTAGTACCAATGAGCCTTCAATAAGACTTGATTATTTTGAAAAGTAAGCAAAGTATTAGCGTGCAAAGATTGTGTACTGCTGTGACTTTCACGCCAATATGCCACCATGAATAAATAATCTGCCAGGAAACGTCAGGGAAAGACAAAACTCGCCAGGCTCAAGGTTGAGTGCACTCCTGAACGGCGATATTGAGGGTCTTGGAAGAACAATGACTAAATTAACAGTGCGGCCTCTGAGTATTCCTATTTTTTTTCATCTTCTCCTCACTGCATTATTGCAGTAATGGCTCTTGGTGCCAAAGCCCTTGATGGATTCCTGTGGGAGAGCTCGGATTAATGGAAACGGCAGTGCTGAGATTTATGCCAGCTTCCTTTCATCAGGTTTTACAGTGGAGGAAAACAGGAGTTAACACTGTCTGTGTGTTATTCGATTGTATTCTGCCGTACGATTCTCTCTGCGTCTGTGTATGGCGCTTAGGTTGCATTGATTTACAACAGGCGAAATCACGGCGCAATAAAAGCCTTTGATAATAAAGCATCATGCCGCAGGGGAGATCGAGAGAGAGAGAGAGAGAGAGAGAGAGAGATAGAGGAGGGGATGGGCTGATGATCTCCAAAAGCAGTTTATGTAAATTCTCACTCATCCCCCTCGGGGTTGGCAGTCACCTTGCCAAGGCCCAGATATAGGCGACGTTGGCCTGGCCACCTTCATGCGGCCGCCCTCCACAGTTGGAAAGAGAACGGCATGGGTGCTCAGCATCTCCGTGAGCTGGGATTTGGTGCCGGATCAGTCTGTGTGAGCCCAGGGAATGCATCACGCAGTATGTGGCGAACTTGCGAAACTCCTTTCTTCATGTTCTCTCTTTTTTCACCCTTCTCCCCACAATCCCGTGGTTCGGCGATGACTGTAAAGTTTGAAAACCTTTGATTTTGGTTTAAAAAACAGACAATGTAATCTTAAAAAACCATGCAACAGCACATCAAAAAATAAATCCTTTAAAAGATAAAATCTCTGTGGCATTTACGAGGACAGTCTCACATCGCTTGCCTGAAGAAAACAAAGTTGTTTTTCATTGGTTTATTGACCCATTTTTTGCCCAACTTGTGAAGATTATTGTGATTGTTAATTATCTAAAATAATAAACTTGTTTTAGGGATGCACTTAAAAAATATTCTGAGTCGAAACCGAAAATTCTGGATGTATTTGGCTGAAAACATAAACCGAAAAAAGGCGTATTTGCAAAACTCCTTTCTATGTGTTCTCTCTTTTTTTTACCATTTCCACCACAATTCCATAGTTCGGGAATGACTGTTCTGTTTGAAAAACCTTTGATTTTGGTTTTAAAAACAGACTATGTACTCTAAAAGAACCATGCAACATCACATAAAAAAAACCTTTATAAAACAAATTCTCTGTGGTATTTACAAGGACAGTCTCACGTCGCTAACCTGTAGAAAACATGAAGTTGTTTTTCATTGGTTTATTGACCCATTTTGGCCAAACTTGAGAATATTATTGTGCTTGTCAAATATCTAAAAAATTGTAAACTTTGTTTTAGGGATGCAGTTAAAAAAGCAAAAGCAAATTCTTGGTTAAAACTGAAGGCGAAGATTTTGGATGTACTTTGCTGAAAACAAACCGAAATGCAGCGAACTTGCAGAACTCCTTTCTTTGTGTTTTCGCTTTTTTCCCTGTGGTTCAGCGATGACTGTAAAGTAAAAAAAAACTTTGATTTTGGTTTTAAAAACAGACAATGTAACCTTAAAGAACCATGCAACAGCACATCCAAAAAGAAATCCTTTATAAGATAAAATCTCTGTATCATGTACGAGGACAGTCTCACATCGAAATCCTGAAGGAAGCAAAAAGTTGTTTTTCATTGGTTTATTGATCCATTTTGGCCAAACATTTGAAAGTTATTGTGAGTGTTAGTGATCTAAAAATAATAAACATTGTTTTAGGGATGCACTTAAAAAAATATTTGGGGTCAAAACCAAAAATTCTGGATGCATTTGGCTGAAAACATAAACTGAAAATGTGGCGAATTTATGAAACACCTCTTTTTCTGTTCTCACTTTTTCCACCACTTTCCCGCAATCCTGAGGTTCAGGAATGACTGTCAGGTTTAAAAAAAACTTTGATTTCGGTTTTAAAAACAGACAACGTAATCTTAAAGAACCATGCAAGAGCAAAAAAATAAAATAAATCCTTTAAAAGATAAAATCTCTGTGGCATTTACGCGGACATTCTCACATCTCTATCCTGAAGAAAATATAAAATTGTTTTTCATTGGTTTTATTGACCCATTTTGACCAAACTTTTTATGACCAAGTAAGACTAGTGAAATATGGACCAAAGGATTTGTAGCATCTGCACTGTGTTAGCATTTTTAGTTCCTGTTCTTTAGTGTTTACACCTAAATAAATAAGTAGTTCTCTTGACAAATGTGTAATAAAGAAAAGCTATCAAGCTTGGTAGAAAATAGTCTTTAGCGGGAGTAAGATAAAGTACCTAGTTAAAGCTTCGGTTACATTTGTGCTCAGACTTTGCTCTTCAGTTGGTTGAACAAGTGCTAAAATGCTTTCTGTATTTGTCTGGCATTTTAGGTGGGGTAAATGGGGACAGAGAGCATAGGGCCCAGAATGCTTACAGAGGAGGATCCTCCAGATGCCCAATCATACAATGTAATTATAAATTAAAGTAAAACTCCAGTCTTTTTTAAATAAAATAGTCTCATTTTATAAGTCACCCAGTTGTACAGTTGACTTTTAATTTTTTTTTAATCCATTCAGCTGATCTCAGTGTCTGACGGGAGCATTTTTATCATAGATTAGCATCTGATATTAATAAATTATATTATGCAGGAACTGCTAATAGTTGCCAGCTAGCCAAAGGTTGCAGCACTGATAATATCATTGCCCCTGCTGCAGCCATGGTACAGCCGCAATGTTAGTTGATTATTACACCAGAATGACAGTATAGTTCTAGACAATTGCAACTTTTGATTTTCCATCAGTTTTAGTACACAATGTAACTACAAAACAGTCAAGCTTTAAATAGAAAAATCATCAAAACTTGTGAGATGCTAATGGTCTAATCCGATTTAATGATTTATGCTAAGCTAAGCTAAAAGTGCTCCATCCAGACTCAAAGAGCAGCTGAATGCATAAAAAAAATGGTGAAATGAGCCTATTTGCAATAAATTGTAGTGTTCATTTAAAGGCAGAATTATACGAATGAACTTACCATGATCATATGGCTAGATTGTTAAGCTGGTTTTGTTATGTATAAGGTAATTCGTTATGTCGCGTATCCGAGGTGTTTATTTATTAACCAACTCTACATTTCAAATGGGATAGAGTGACTGTGCAGTCTTTTTGTACTAGGAAGTTGGGGTTTAGTTGTTCCCAGTAGGAATTTGACTGGAACACCCAGTATACTCTTGGAGGTACCACACAACCCTAGGGCAAGTCTGAACCATTGATATAATGGATGATGGATCCATGCTTTCATGTTGTTGATGCCAAATTCTGACCCGACCATCCGAATGTCGCAGCAGAAATCGAGACTCATCAGACCAGGCAACGTTTCTCAAATCTTATTGTCCAATTTTGGTGAGCCTGTGTGAATTGTAGCCTCTGTTTCCTGTTCTTAGCTGACAGGAGTGGCACCCGGTGTGGTCTTCTGCTGCTGTGGCCCATCCACCTCAAGGTTGGTTGTGTTGTGCATTCAGAGATGCTCTTCTGCAGACCTCGGTTGTAATGAGTGGTTATTTGAGTTGCTGTTGACTATCCCATCTGGCACTAACAACCATGTCACGTTCAAAGTCACTTAAATAACCTTTCTTCCCCATTCTAATGCTTGGTGTGTGAACTGCAGCAGGTTGTCTTGATGTCTACATGCCTAAATGTATTGCGTTGCTGCCATGTGATTGGCTAATAAGAAATTTGCGATAAGATGTAGCTGTGGACAGATGTACCTAACAAAGTGGCCGGTGAGAGTGTAGTACTATATATTAGACATTTAATCTCTGCTCGATACTATGAAGAACTCATATTTCTTTATGAATGTTCTTCTTGCCTTTTCAGGGTCACCTATCTGGACTCATTCACGTCACAATTATTAAACAGCATATATTGCCTGTTTCAGACCTCCTGACAGAAAAGGCCAGGGGTTTCAAGCTGTATTTAAAATTGCATCCAAATAGTGATATGTATCGCCTGCATATATAAGCTCTCGGGTCCCTAACAGTGAGTCGAGGGGCGCTGTAGCGTACAGGAAATGAGACCAGGCTCTTTTTCATTTCCCTACTTCAGCAGAGCCCTCCTCCTCGCTTAATACAGGCCATGTTCAACCTGGCCCTTCGATTAGATCTCGGTGTTCTGGTCTCGGCGAGGTGGGACCGACTCTGTAATCGCATATCTAATCTGTGTCATATATTTTATATGTGTATGTAATATCTGTTGGTAAATGCCACGCTCACAGACTGCATGATTGAGACCCCGGCCGAGAGGACGCCCGGGTGATTGATTCCTGCCCTCGCTATGGTGCCTGAATGATTGGGCGAGGTGATTGACAGGTGAGGGGTTTTAAATGAGCTGGACCTGAGTGATGGAAGAATGGGAGGGATGAAATGGCATCAAGCTGAGAGAAAGAGAAGGGGAGAATCAAAATGCATGGGCATTGATGGTTCGGTTACAAGAATAACTTTTCCATGGAGCTTCTGTATTGGCGTTGATGCTTTCTGGCACCTTTATTTCTCAATAGGTTCTTTATATGAGATCAACTGCCTGTGGATATTAAAAGTATTACAAATGGGGTTAGTTTTAGTTTACCATCTAACAGCTGGCTCTTAAGCAGAATAGTTTGTTGATGGATTTGACAGTATAGGGTTTAATGCTTATTTATGATTTGTATTTGTGGTTACTTCATAATGTAGTGTCACAAAGTACCTGTTAGCAGGAGTAGTATAATCTGTACTTCACATCAAGGACCACAATACGTTTTGTTTTAAAAATGTTATTGTGTTATCCTTGACAAACTCTGTGTATTCACTTATTCTTTGTCAAATAAAATAAGATTAAGTGTTAGAAGCAATTATAATTTGCTATTAGGAATCTTTATTTTTGAATTTGCGTGGCCTAAAAGTATATCCTGAGACTCAATATTTGATTATTTTAGGGAGAAATGTATTTTTAGGGAACTATATTTAATTCTTCTATGTCATTGTTGCAAAAACCCTTGTGGATGCTTTATTTTTAAATCACAGCCCTTGAATGTGATTGCTTCAGGATCCATGAAGAACCTTTAGCATCCATGAAACCTTTCCATTGCACAACAGGTGGAATTAAGTGGAAAATGTTTCTGTAAATATTCTTCACACCAAGGAAAGAAGTCCCCGTAACATCAAAATAAAGTTTTTTAGATGTTAGCATCAGTATGATAGCCTTAAGGATATGAGCAAGCGTGCTCCAAAAACAGTGACAAAAGTCACGTTAAGACAAACATCCAAAGACTGCAGTGTGTCACGGTCACACAATGAGGGTTATCTCTTTTCATCAATTTATTCAAGCAAGTAGTGCATAAATCAGCAGATTAGCAGGTAAGTGTAAGTCTTCGCTTTTAAGTGAGGGAAGGGGTGTTTACGATGTAAACAGATAGCTTAAAGCAGACAGAGTGTAGTCACTTCCCTTTTTGATGAAGTGTTCATCCACAGGTTTGAAGGAACATCCTCGGGTTAATCAGTCTCAGAAACGGGGGAACATCCATGGAAGATATAGGGAATCAAGGAGAAGGTGAGAGGAACCGTCGAACTTTGATCCCAGCCAAGGAATGACTGGGCTCTCAGAGTTTATATGGGGAGTGTTGATGAGGGGATCCAGGTGCACGGGATTAAAACTCAGGAGATGTGATCAGGCTTGATGAGAGGGATTTGGAGATGGGGAAAGGTGATTGGTGCAAGGAGATAGTGCTGGAGAGAGAGAGTGGTAGATGGAGTAGCAGGAACGAGCCGGGGATGTGACACAGTGTTACTTCAGCTTAAATGAATCAATATTTTTATGTCTCCCAATACTTCAGTTTTTCCCTAAAATTGTTTGACCAATTAAATAATTTCTTCTATCTGACATGTCCCGCCCCTTCAAGATGCTGTTGCTATAAACACTTAAGGCCCGTGCACACCGAGACGTTTTCTGCTCGCGTTTTCGGTCGGCGTTTAACGCCTTGTGACGAAATAAAGGGTGTCAATGTGATTGTGCACACCAACGCGCAAAACAGCAGGCGTAAAAGCGTCATTTTTTAAGAAACGCCTCATGCTCGTTTTTTGTTTTGATGCGTCGTGTCAAAACCTTCTCCACCATCCATCTGATTAGCACTTTTGTTCACGTGTACGTTGCTGCTGAAGTTACAGTAAACACTCCTTGAAGGCGCTCAAGAGTCAATGCGAGCACACATTGAAGAAGATGCCCGGAGGCGATATGAACGTGAAGCTGCTTATTGCAATGATGAACAATAATCATTTCTTCATCGCTTCATACTTGAACCATTCATGCTTTGCCGATTGCCAACAACAAGCGTGTCAACTTTTTCTTTTCTTCTTTTGTGTAACAAGCGGGTGTCAGAAGCTTGGCGCCACCCTGTGTGCCATCCAACGTCAAGGAGTGATTTTGCATACTCTTCTGCTCTGAGAAAATCGATTGGGCTTGAATGCGGAAAAACGTCTCGAAAAATGCCATTGATAAACACAAACGAAAAGCATCCCGGTGTGTACGAGCCTTTAAGCTCGACAATTTTCACTGGCAGAGCTGTGATAAACACTAAATGCTATTGGCTGATTTTTTGCAGTCCCACTCTGCTGTAATCTTTCAGTTTATCACACGTCAAAAAAAAGCTAAATTCTAAGGACATCACTGGAAGAAGCTCTTTGGGGAACCCATAATGGTTTATTTTTGTCATCACTTTTAAAAACCCCTTTTCGGAATCTTTATTTTCAGAAATGTGTGGCCTGAAAAGGTATACTGGCATGCCATGCTGCAATATTATTGACCCAAAAGTTATTTTAGGAACCAAAAACAAAGTTATTATATGGTATCCCCTTTTTGTATTGCAAAAACCCCTTTGCATGTTATTTTTAAGAATGTAGGTTGATACGTATTAAAAGGTTCAACAAAACAAATAATCTCAAACCGGTTTTGAATAAGGTTTTTTGGGAACCCAAAATGTTTCTTCCAAATGGTTTCTTTGTAAAACTCTCATTTGTATCCTTTATTTTTAAGAGTGTAGATGTGCTTCAATCCTTCCTGTGTGTTTTTTTCCACATTCTCTCCTTAATTAACTGGCTGTGTCTCTCGTTCTCCCACATGGTATCCAATAGTGCGGAGGCTGAGATGGTCCTCGTCTTGTTAAGTAAATATACAGTCCTCAAGTCCCTCGTCCCTTGATTCCTCCTTATATCACATGATAAATCCCCTCCGGCCCCTGACATCCCTCAGAAAGGGGGCTGAGGCGGGAAATAAAATATTAACAATTTTTATATCTCAATTCATCATGCGAACACAGATCTCTGTGTGTGTGTGTGTGCGTGTGCGCGTGTGTGTGTGTGTGTGTGTGTGTGTGGAGAGAGCCAGAAACACTTATCCTCAATCTATCTCTCCTGTTCTGTGTCGGTAGCAAATTTTCAATTTAGATTCATTAGCGTTGCACACTCACAGTTTCCAAATAAAAATCTATAATTATGAAGAAAAAAAAAGAGTTTCATTAGAAAGAATCCCCTCAAATAATCCAATCTACTTAATTAAAATGAGCTGAAACGTCACAATTCTCTTTTGTTTAGCTTTTGAGACAATTGTTTTATGTTCAATCAATTAAAAATTGTATTTAGCATTAAGTTAAATTGATCGATTTGCATTGGGATGACATGAATGGATTGTGTGGAATCCAGCATCTTCTATAGTGAAGTATTTTTTGCTGTTCAAACTACTTATTTAAAATGAGCTGAATCAACTCATTTTTTAATTTATATACATATTTTAATTATTTTGATTAGTTTTATGTTCAATCCAACCCAGGCTCATTCAAAAAACATACCCCTATATACATTTTTGGAGAGCGCCAAATATGTCCTCGGAGGTATGTTTTTTTTTGCAATTTTTTGGCGAATCCACCAGAGGCTGCTGTGTATGCTTTTTGAGATCTCAAATTTCTCTCGCAAGTGACATTCGTGCCTGCTGGTTTCGCATGTGGCCCTTCCACTAGTGGCCTTTGTCGACTGACTGTCTCGACTGACTGACCCAAACCTCCTCCTTTCCTAAACCCAACCATTGGTGTTTTCAACAGCACTAATTGACCCGCCCACCCCTTCCCTAAACCCAACCATTAGTTTTAAAACCAATCCAGAAAAAGAAAATCCATCGCCTGGTTTTTACCACGTTTTCAGATTTGATCATATTTTCACCCTGTTATTTACTTGTTTATTTATTTTTTTAACTTCTTTCTGGAACGTCGTCATAGTTAATCCTCTCTGTGTCTCAAGTCCGCTGACGTACATGACGAGGTACTGGACAAACTGGTAACAGCAGGAAAGCCGTCCACACGGAGTCAAGCGGTCAACTGGTACACTGTAAAACCCAACAGTAAACTTTATCAAATGAAATTAGTGTAGTTAACTCAAAATTTACTAAAAGTTACTTCTACTCATTTGAAAAGAGCTTTGAACTCAGTGTTGAAGGTAACGAGTTAATTAAATACCTCATTACTTTACCTTAAATGGAGTAAGCTCACAGTACTCATAGATTAGGTTTTTAACTCAAATGGTTTGTAGCAATCAGTTTTTTCAAACAGTTTCTGTTGCCTTAACTTATTAGGTTTTACAGTACTCTGTTAGTTTGAGTCCTCTTCGTTTATTGGGTTTTACTGTGCTCAAATTGCTTCATTTACTCAAATGGATTAATTTCACAGTACTCATTAGGATTAGTTTTTGAACTTAAATGCTTTTTTTTGCAATCAATTTCCTCAAATGGTTTGAGTTGCCTTAACTTTTTGGGTTTTACAGTGCAAGCGTGAAAAGGAACAGCATCATACCGCCCCTCAGTGTTAGTTTCAAAGACGAAATGCAGCCATACGTATTTTTGGCTACAAACTTCGCGATCTCCAGTAATGTATACAGGGCTACGTTTTCAGAATGAGTCTATGTTGGTTCAATCCACTTAAATCTGCAAAAACAAAACAACAACAACAACAACAAAAAAACATTTAAGGTAACTAAATCGATTTATGTAGGGACAACATGTAGAAATTGTTTGGATATATATATATGCATATATATTTTTTACATTGTACCCAAATATTTACTGAGATACAAAAAATGCCCTTTTATTCTTTCAGTTTGTGTAAATGTTGAGTGCAATTTGAGAGGTGTTTTGTTTGCTGTTCCTACAGGATTTCAGCTTTCTCCAAAACATTTCTTTTGTGTTCAAATGAAGAAAGAAACTCATAAAGGTTTGAAGCCACTTAAGGGGGAAAAAATGTTCATTGTTGGATGATCTATCCCTTTAATGAAAGACAGTTGTTCCCAAGAAAAGAGAGAAACCGAGTAATGATTGTGAATTGATCCAGCCTGGTGCACGTGAGATTATACACACCTGCAGTGATCTTGTCAGTCTGTAAATGAGGGAGAAGAATTTATCTGTGTGCTGCTTATTAACCTTTAAGCTCAAGAGGAAAAGGTTACTGTTGGCCGTTCTGTGTTTTTTGCATTACTGTACATAACTTCAATGGTCTAAATGTAACTCTTCACTCTTCACTTTTCAAAGAGTTTTATTTTTATTTAAATTAGTTAAAATAACTCAAATTAGCATACTGTAGTTAATAAAAAAAAAGATGTATGCTCAATAATGTTCAGGCCTGGTGACTGGGCTGGCCAATCCTGGAGCACCTTGACTTGATGAGGAGGCAGAGGTATGAGAAAGAGCGCTATCCTGCTTGAGAATTTGCCCTCTCCTGTGGTTTGTAATTCAATGGGCAGCACAAATGTCTTGATACCTCAGGCTGTTGATGTTGTCATCCACTCTGCAGATCTCTCAGCTACCCCAATACTTAATGTAACCCCAAAACATGATTGTTTCTTCACCAAACTTGACTGGTTTCTGTGGGACTCTTGCGTCCATGCTGGTTCCAATAGGTCTTCTGCAGTATTTAATGATTGGGATGCAGTTCAACAGATGGTCCATCTGAAAAATCTACCTTCTGCCACTTTTCCATATGATCAACTAGAAGTCAAGTTATTTGTTGCTCCTACAACTGGGATCAACGACAAGACTTTTGTCAGTTAGTGTACACATAAAGTTTTTAATAGAATGATCCTTCATTATTATACTGCCTGGCATATGTTAACAAGCATTGTTTTGATCATATTTATTTCAATGAATATATGTTTATATTTGCAATTTTCTCATAGCACTTTAGGGTTTAAGGCAACCACTTCATGTGTCGTGACCTACTATGTAATCTAATTCACTTTAAATCATTGTCAATAGATAAGAATTACTTCATAATTTTAGAATATATTATGCAGACATTTCCAAATAATCATTAAAGATATTTCCACATAAATAATTCTGAATTAACAATAATAATTAATTAAATCACATTCTAATGCTAATCAGGTTATTTTTCTTCCCCCACATTTCCAGTTTATGCCTCTGATTGATACTTGTCAAAGAAAAAGGTGATATTTTGGATCGGCCCACGAGTCTGAGAGGCAAAGAGATGGGGAAGAAAAGCTGTCAGGCGGACAAAGAAAGAAAAGAAGCAGGACCCTCTTAAGAACCTGATTGAGAACAGGAGAAAATCAATCAACTGAGCCCCTGTGATTGACAGGCCGGCAAGGTGTTTTCTGCAAAGGTGTCAAACGCCACACAATTGCGATTTTTCTCTCTCTCCCCCTCCTTCGCCGTCTCTTTAGTGTCCGTCACCCTTTTATTCACATATCATCATTCCGTCCATCTCGGCCAAATTACTCTTCTATCTCCTCCACAATGTGTCCACTCTCTGCACTTCTCCCTCACACTTCTCTTGTTTCTGGAGGAAGACTCGCACATTTAGGACCGCTGACTGACACTCCTTTAATCTTGTAGCTCCGCAACCTTCATGGAAGAGGAAGGGATGTGTTTTTTTCACACATACGCATGAACAAAGCAGCAACCCTCCCCTGCTTTCGAGCCTATTTGTTTTCTATAATATCACGGCGCGCTGAGAATCCGAGACGGTGAAATGGCAGCGTCGCTGCTCGAGATCCTGCCCTTAATCTTGAAATAACACCTAAAGGAAAGTGATGGAAGATATGGTTATTTTAATTCAACATATTCCTGCTTTTTTTCTCTCAGCTTTGTTTTTCAAGAAAGTTTTCTGTCGCCTATTTTGCTCTGCGTTTCTTTCAACCTGGCCTTGAGTGATTACTGTGATTTCGGGTCCAGGTTGCGTGTTAACGTGTTTTTGTCAAAAGTCTCGACTTTTGTGTCTTGATGTGATTCTTCTGTTCGACACGGATTTCACACATCCACACATATCTGAAACGTATGTGGAGTAACTTAATAAAAGATAAAGAAATTCGATTTCAAAGGTAGAAAAAAACACCCTTTAGGACTCATTAACACAGAATGTGTTTTAGCAAGCCTGATCACATGAGGAAACAACTATTTTATGTTTTTCAGAATAGTGTCTAATTCGTACTTATTGATACAAATTCAAGTTCAGTCATACAAAAATATATGATCCCGTCCGTAAACCCGACCGTCGTTGGGGGATGAGCAAATCATACTAAAATGTGTAAAGGAGATTATACAAATTCATATGAATTAGCCACTGAATTAAAAAATAGGAATTGGCATGACATAGCGTGTTCACTAATGCAGTGTTTCTCAACTGGTGGGTCGACTTTTGGGTCGCGGGAACGTTTTCAGTGGGTCGCGGAGTGTGTGGTCAAAAAAACAACAAAAGTTTAATTTTTAACTTGTTTTGCGTATACTGGACTTTTATTTTAAAATGCGCGCACGACAACAGATCCCTTTGGAAGCGACGTGAAAGACGTCACATTGCCGAGCTACATAGAGAGTCAGCTCGTGGAGCTTTCATGTAATAAGACGCTGAAACAGAAATTCAGTGAAGTAAGCCTCTCCCAGTTTTCGCGATCTGAGAGTGCGATCAATCCCATCCCATTCAGAACTACTTATCTGTATGTAATAGCTTCTCTTTGATACATTTTGTTAAATGTCAGCAATAAAATATTCTTTATTTGTAAGTCTTGCTGATTTTCTCATGAGTTTTCTTTCACTACTTGTGTATGTTAACAAATAAATACAAATTAATTATAATTCCTAAAATTATATTACAGTTCCTAAAAATTTGGGGCTTGATGACCATGTAAAAATGTGGGTCCCGTGGCCAAACCAGTTGAGAAGCACTGCACTAATGGAAGGCACAGGATCGCAGGATTATCAAAACACGTATATTTATTAACAATAACTCACATGAAAGAACACAGGAATGACATGAAGTGAAGTCAAGCATCAGTGTAGACAGACATCAACAAAGACTACCGGACGAAGACTGAGTGAATCTATGGGGTATAAATACACAGGGGCGTGATGACAATAATTACACACAAGGGATGAACACAGGTGAAGGTGATGAACATTAACAAATGGCTGGAACTGAAAGAAAGGAACACATGTTGAGGGTCTCATGGTGAAAACAAACACACACAGATGACAGGACCTGACGTAGCGTTGGTTTTTACTTTTTTTTTTTTCTCAGTGTAAACATGCGCTTAATTGTATTTACCGTTTTTTGAAGCGGCGCACACATGAGCGCCATGTTCTTTAGACGCCATGTCAAGTTAAGTGACGTTTATTCATTCATTTTCTTTTTGGCTTAGTCCCTTTATTAATCTGGGGTCACCACAGATGAATGAACCGCCAACTTATCCAGCATATGTTTTACGCAGCAGATGCCCTTCCAGCTGCAACCCATCTCTGGGAAACATCCTCATTCGCACATGAGACAATTAGCTCACCCAAATCACCTATCATGTCTTTGGACTTGTGGGGGAAACTGGAGCACCCGGAGGAAACCCACACGACCACAGGGAGAACATGCAAACTCCACACAGAAATGCCAACTGACCCAGGCGAGGCTCGAACCAGTGGCCTTCTTGCTGTGAGGCGATCGTGGTACCCACTATGCCACCGTGGCGCCGTTAAGTGAAGTTTTATAAACTAATTTTAAGGGGATCAAATGCTATGATTGATCATGACTGGTTGTGTATCAACAATCATTGATAATCCAATCAGATGAATCCAAGTCTACAGTAAATAGCCTAGTTTGTCTTTACCTCCCTTATCTTAATATTTGAAGAATCCTCCCGTCCACCTCATCTCCCCCTTTTCTTCTTACCAGGGGGAGCTATCGAGAAAGGAGCTATGTCTTTGTGCCACAAGATGCAATGCAAAGGAATCATGATCTTGGACCCCTTCGATGCTAAATGACCAGACAGGAGTCTTGGGCTCAATTATCTCTGAGCTCAGGGTTCGCTCTTGGGGAAACCGTGTCAAACCTGCTACTAGTATCAAATAATAGCTCTGTGTGAACTCTTGACCAGAGCACTTGACCGATCACAAGTACTCTGGGGTGGGACAAGCATTGCAAGCTTTAGTTTGTCTGGATATGCTCGCATTACACTTCGCTTTTTAAAAATGATTCCTGTTTGTTGCATCTTGTGACACAAAGACACTCTGTGTGAACAGACCCTTATAATTGTTGTGTTCTTTCCAACAAAAAGAATGTTCACATAATGAGCTGTAAAGTAACTTCAGTTATTATTAAATTACTTTTTTTTTGCTGACAAAGGGAAAAAGGGGGGTCACACTTTTATTTTGATGGTCTGTTTGTTGAATTTAAGTTATTTATTTCTGTAACTAATTCTCATTAGATTATAAGTAGACTGTTAGTTTGGGGTTAGTGTAAGCTGACATGTACTTGCAAAGGTTCTTATAGTCAGTTAAATGTCTAATGAATGTCTGTATCAACTGATATTAAGCAGACAGTCTACTAATACTCAAATGGACCATAAAAAGAAGTGTTCCCAAAGGGATTACTTTACATTTGCAGGTAGCTTAATTATTAGTTACTTATACTTTACTTCCCTTAAATACTGAACATAAAACCAGCAGTTTATAAATCAATTCAGAAAAGCAGAATAATTATATTTTTGAACTAAGGGAGAATTTATCAAGACAACTGCACTTTTATGAAACATGAGAATATAGGGTATACATTCATAGAAGCAGAGTAATTGTATGTACAGTATGTCACAAAAGTGAGTACACCCCTCACATTTCTGCAAATATTTATTTATATCTTTTCATAGGACAACACTGCAGAAGTGACTCTTTGACACAATGAAAAGGAGTCAGTGTAAAGTTAGTTTAGCAGTGTAAATTTAGTGTCCCTTCAAAAAAACTAAAAATACGCCAATAATAGCTGAACCCCTGGCAACAAAAGTGAGTACACCCCTTAGAAAAAAATTGAAAAGTTAATATTTTGTGTGGCCACCATCATTTTTCAGCACGGCTTTAATTCTGTTGGGCATGGAGTTGACCAGAGCTTCACAGGTTGCCACTGGAATCCTCTTCCACTCCTCCATCACAACATCACTAAGGTGGTGGACATTTGACACCTTGTGCTCCTCCACCTTCCTTTTTAGGATGCCCCAGAGGTGTTTTAAGGGGTTTAGGTCTGGAAACATGCTTGGCCAGCCCATCACCTTTACCCTGAGTCTCTTTAGCAAGCCAGTGAGGTGTTTTTGGGGTCATTATCATCCTGAAACACTGCTTTATGGCCCAGTTTCCGGAAGAAGGGGATCATGCTCTGCTTTAGTATGTCACAGTACTTGTCAGAATTCATGTTTTCCTCATTGAATTGTAGCTTCCCAATGCCAGCAGCACTCATGCAGTCCCACATGATGACACTCCCACCACCATGTTTAATGATAAACAAGACACACTTTTGTTTTTGTACTTCTCACCTGGTTGCCACCACACACGCTTGACACTATCTGAACCAAATAGATTTATCTTGGTCTCATCAGACCACAGGACATGGTACCAGTAATCCTGGTCCTTAGTTTGAATGTCTGCGGCAAATTGTTTGCGAGCTTTCTTGTGCATCTTTAGAAGAGGCTTCCTTTGAGGACAACCATGCAGACCAATTTGGTGCAGTGTGCAGCGTACGGTCTGAGCACTGACAAGCTGACCCCCCCATCCCTTCAATACCTGAAGCAATGCTGGAAGCACTTATCCGTCTTTTTTCAAAGACAATCTTTGGATGTGACGCTCAGAACGTGCACTCAGCTTCCTTGGCTGACCATGGCGAGGCGTGTTCTGAGAAGAACCTGTCCTCTTAAAGCATTGAATGGCCTTGGCTGCAGCACAGTTTCAGAGTGTTGGCTATCTTCTTATAGCCTAGGCTTTATGCAAAGTAACAATTTGTTTTTTCAGGTCTTCTGAGAGTTGTTTGTCATGAGATGCCATGTTGAACTTTCAGTGGCCAGGTTGAGAGAGTGGAAGAGCTTTTATACCAAATTTAACTCGCCTTCTATCTGGAAACACCTGAGACAGTGTAAAACTATCAGTCACATGCCACAGGGGAAGGAAAATGTCTAATTGTGCTCAATTTGTACATTTTCACTTAGGGGTGTACTCACTTTTGTTGCCAGGGGTTCAGCTATTATTGGCCGTATTTTTAGTTTTTTTGAAGGGACACTAAATTTACACTGCTAAACTAACTTTACACTGACTCCTTTTCATTGTGTCAAAGAGTCATTTCTGCAGGGTTGTCCCATGAAAAGATATAAATAAATATTTGCAGAAATGTGAGGGGTGTACTCACTTTTGTGACATACTGTATGTATGTATGTGTGGTTAATAATATTTGTTATTTTTAATCTATATTTCATTCATGTTAACCAAGTTCTGAATAATTTATTTGCCTGAATCTATTTTATATCATATTTTAATTTTAGTTAAGAATTAAATATGATTTTTTTTCCCTTTCATACTAAAATATGATATTTATTCACCTTAAAATGTTTATTTTAATGTAATTTTATTAATTAATAGATTTTTTAGCAAATTTTTTAATGATTTTTCGCATTTCCAGAGGCTTCCTGGTATTCCCTAGCAACCTCCTTGCCTTAGGCTACAATCGCTAAATTAAATTCTTTATTGGTGAGCTGTCAAATGATAACATACTGTTAAAAATATATAAAGATCAATCCTTTCCACTGAACATTGTTGCATTATAGATGTAATATACTTCAAGTCAAAATCTTTAGAGACGACTGTTCTTCGCCTGCATCTAAATGGGGCTGAAACACATCCGCATGCCAGTGTGCGCGTCTTGATGCCTGTAATATGGCTTAAAAATAAGTGTAAAACACCTCGCTCTTTTGTTGTCTTTTATTTCTGCTACTCTGAGACACAAAGTGAATCCACAGCGGCTTCTGCAGTGCATTTATCCTGTCAGCCGCTAATGGCAGAGTCCTCTGAGCTGCTGCTTTTGAAAGCGAAGGACGTTGCGGCGGCTTGCTTGTTATTGCCAGACTTCCTTTCCAGCAGCCTTTGCTCTGTTTAGGACGGGATGGAAAGGGCTTCTGGCAGCTGTTCCGATTGTATCGCTTGCATGAGAGACCTCTGAGCTTGGCATCCGAGGATAACATCTGTCACTCATCCAGCACTTTAAGACAATGAGTACAAAGATGTATTGATTCTGAATGCTGCGTGCCCTTGCTGGCCAGACCCATGACACGGGAGAATTTGCTTAATTTTGGGAAGAGAGAAATGGAGAAAATACAGAATTATGTTTTTTTTTTTTATCGTCTCAACAAATCTTTTTTAGTGTATCTTTTGTAAGGGTTTTCTTGTGCTTCTTAGACTAAATTTAAATGATATCTTCTTGAAATGTCATGGTACAGCTACCAAACTCGTGTCAGACCTTTAAGATGTTCTAAGTATGCTACATCTATTCTAATTCACTTATGTAGCACAGGCTACAAACATCCTAGTTTAGGCTAGCAAAATGTTAAAACATGCTAGAAATCGTGCCAACAATAACAAACAGGATCAATTAGGATGTTCCTAAAAATGCTGCCATCCATAGAAGAACGCTAGCTATATTAATCCATGGTAATGTTTACAATGTTAGAAACATGTTAACAAGCTAGATGACATTAACAGCATGCTAATGAATGTTTAAAAACATGCTTCTCATATGGTAACCATGTTAAATGTGGTAGCAGCATGGTAGTTTATGCTAACAACTTGGTGACCATATTAGGGTTTTGCTAATCCATGCTTAACAATGCTAGAAACATGTTAAAAACTAGATAAATTAAGCATGCTAATGAATGAGAAAAAATAGGCTTATAATATGATAACCATGTTAAACATGATAGCAACATAGTCATGCAAACAATGTGCTAACATAATAACAACAAGCTAAATCATGCTAGCAGCATACTAATGAATGGTAAAAAACATACTTCTAATATGGTAACCATGTTAAACGTGGTAGCAACATATTTATGCTAACAGTGTGCCGACCATACTAGTGATATGCTAATCCATGCTAATATTAACAATGCTAGAAACATGTTAAAAACAAGATAATTCAGTATGCTAATAAATGAGAAAAATAGGCTTATAATATGGTAACCATGTTAAACATGATAGCAACATATTCAGGCAAATAATGTGCTAACATAATAACAACAAGCTAAATCATGCTAGCAGCATGCTAATGAATGGTAAAAACATGCTTATAATATGGTAATGTTAAACGTGGTAGTAACATTTATGCTAACAATGTGCTGAACATTTTAGGGATTTGCTAATCCATGCTAATATTAGCAATGCTAGAAACATGTTAAAAACAAGATAATTCAGCATGTTAATGAATGAGAAAAAATTGTCTTGTAATGTGGTGGCCATGTTAAACATGATAGCAACATAATTATGCTAACAATGCGCTAATATAATAAGCTAATTTATGTTAGCAGCATGCTAAAAACATGCTTATAACATGATAATGTTAAACGTGGTAGCAACATAATTAGGCTAACAATGTGCCGACCATATTAGGGATTTAATAATCCATGCTAATGTTAACAATGTTAGAAACATGTAAAACAAGATAAATCAGCATGCTAATGAATGAGAAAAAATAGGCTTATAAAGTGGTAAACATGTTAAACATGATAACATATTCATACTAACAATGTGCTAATATAATAACAACAAGCTAATTTATGCCAGCAGCATGCTAATGAATGGTAAAAAACAAGCTTATAATTTAGTAATGTTAAACAGGGTAGCACCATATTTATGCTAACAATGTGCTGACCATATTAGGGATTTACTAATCCATGCTAATGTTAACAATGTTAGAAACATTTAAAAACAAGATAATTCAGCATGCTAATGAATGTGAAAAAATGACTTATAATATGGTAAACATGTTAAACATGATAGCAACATATTCATGCTAACATAATAACAACAAGCTTATTCATGCTAGCAGCATGCCGATGAATAGAAAAACATTGCTACTAATTTAGTAACTATATTAAAAAGCAAACATGGAAAAATTAATCATGGAACCAGCATATTCAAGATAACAATATGCTAATCATTCTATCAATATGCTAATTCATGCTAAACCTGATAAAAGTCATTATCATGTTATTTTGTATTTACAACATATTTACAACATAAAACTTGTTAACCATGGGTAAAACATGCTAGTAACATGCAAATTCACACAAATAATACCATGACAAAACATGCTAGTAACAAGCTAACAAACTAATAATATGAACAGGCTAGCAGCATAATCATTCAGGCTAACAATGTGGTAAGCATGCTAAAGTTAAAAAGAAACCATGCTAATTCATGCTAATTTATATTTACAAAATGCTAATTCATATTTACAAAATGTTTAACATGCTATCAAAACAAAGTGATTTCTGCTAGCAACTTGTTAGCTGTGTGCTAGAAGTGTTAATCCAAACAACATGCTAGTGTAGGAAAACATTAAACATGATAATAGAAAGGCTTGCTACATGGTAACTGACTTTATCTCATCTTTGTCAAGACGAAAATAAACTTTACTCTTCAAGTTTTCTAAGCTGTCGTTTTTTTTAGAAGACTTAGAGATTTCTCATTCACATTTAAAAGACCCTATTGACAGTAAAGCAAGTGAGAGTTTTAAAAAGGCACAACCTTTCCAAACACTTCCTACTTTCCTCCTCGGGAATTATGGCAACTCTTTTTTTTTTCCATTTAAAGCTATCGTAGAGACGTTATCCCGCAGAGACCCAAAACCATTGAATTTTGAGCTGAGGGCTGAATGCAAAGCGATATAACTAGGCCATGATGCTGTTTTGTTTCAGAACGTGGCTTAAATACAGCACCGGGAACAAAAATCTGCTTTCAGTAAAGGCTATATTTGTTTTTCTTAAATCTCTGAAGCCCATTTGACATTTCGATAAAGTTGTGATAAATGCTTAGGGGTGAAGATGGTGCTAAGGTGACATCTTGGTTCCTAAAATGGATCAAAGGAGGATTTTTGCTTATGAGCTTCCTGTGGATTTTCGTTTGACAGTTTTTGTTTAGAGCGTTGGGAAACCGAGCAGTCAAAAGAATTGAAATATGAGAGGTGACTCTTTTGTTTTTTTTTTAAGATGTAAACACCAACAATAGCACCCAACCCACGAGTGTGACTGTATTTGGCCCTATTGCTTTCCCTGATAAATGAAACTCTTTGTTTTTTATGTGTGAGTTTCTGAGAGAATGAGAATGATACGAGAATGTCCTTTAACCCATAAGCTTTGCAGTGAAATTGGAATGAGTCACTGTTTTGCATTTACCAGCTCACCAGTGATTATGTGACTATAGTACAACATGTTTGAAGAAATAAGCTAGCCAAAAATGTAAGATGTTGCTGTGGAACTTAAACCAAAGAAGAATCTTTGAAGAATTGTAATGCTGCAGTTTTGTTTACAACACTTAAGCACTTTTAGTACTTTTAGAACTGCTGTGAAGCAATAATCAACCGGGTTTGGTGTCAAAATGTTGTTAGCAAGATGTTAGCCATCTGCTAAAACATGACATAAACATGCCAGTAACACATCAGGATAATGTTACACACTTATTTTTATGCTAATAATTTGATAGCCTTTGCTAGCAAATTCATACATGCTAACCAGTTGCTAATTATGTTAGTAACATACTACAACCTATGTTGACAGCATATGTATTCATGTCAACAATGTGCTAATCATGTTAAAAACATGCTAGCAAACATTTTAATTCACAAGCGAAAAGTTAATTCATTTGAACTACAAAAGGTAAAATATTAATTTGTGTTAGCAGCATGTTAGCCATGTGGTAAAACATGATAAAAACATGCCCATTAATCTATACTGTTACACAAAATATTGTGATGGCTAATAATAGGATGAAAATGCTAACACCATGTTAAAAAAAGCCAGTAACACATCAGGATAATGTTACACACTTATTTCTATGCTAATAATTTGATAACCCTTGCTAACTAATTTATACATGCTATCAGGTTGCTATTTATGTTAGTAACATACTAGCAACATGTTAAGTCATGTTAACAATGCACAAAATATTTGCAAAATGCTAATTTACATGTTAGCCATGTAGTAAAACATGGTAGAAATAGGCCAGTAATACATTAATCCATGCTAATGTAACACAAACTATTATTCATGATAATAATGGATTTTAAATGCTGACACCATATTTATTCGTGCCAACAACGTGCTAATCGTGTTAAAAACATGCTAGCAAACATGGTAATTCACATGTAAAAAGCTAATTCATGTTAACTACTTACAAAATGTCAGTAAAATATTAATTTGTGTTAGCAGCATGTTAGCCATGTGGTAAAACATGATAAAAACATGCCCATTAATCTATACTGTTACACAAACTATTATTAATGCTAATAATAGGATGAAAATGCTAACACCATGTTTAAACATGCCAGTAACACATCAGGATAATGTTACACACTTATTTTTATGCTAATAATTTGATAGCCCTTGCTAACTAATTCATACATGCTAACAAGTTGCTAATTATGTTGGAAACATACTAGCAACATGTTAAGTCATGTTAACAATGCACAAAATATTTGCAAAATGCTAATTTACATGTTAGCCATGTGGTAAAACATGGTAGAAACATGCCAGTAACATTAATCCATGCTAATGTAACACAAACTATTATTCATGATAATAATAGATTTTAAATGCTGACACCATATTTATTCATGCCAACAATGTGCTAATTATGTTAAAAACATGCTAGCAAACATGGTAATTCACAAGCAAAAAGCTAATTCATGTTAACTACTTACAAAATGTTAGTAAAATATTAATTTGTGTTAGCAGCATGTTAGTCATGTGGTAAAACATGATAAAAACATGCCCATTAATCTATACTGTTACACAAACTATTATGATTGCTAATGATAGGATGAAGATGTTAACACCATGTTTAAAAATGCCAGTAACACATCAGGACAATGTTACACACTTATTTGTATGCTAATAATTTGATAACCCTTGCTAACAAATTCATACATGCTAACAAGTTGCTAATTATGTTGGAAACATACTAGCAACATGTTTAGTCATGTTAACAATGCACAAAATATTTACAAAATGCTAATTTGCATGTTAGCCATGTGGTAAAACATGGTAGAAACATGCCAATAACATTAATCCATGCTAATGTAACACAAACTATTATTCATGATAATAATGGATTTTAAATGCTGACACCATATTTATTCATGCAAACAATGTGCTAATCATGTTAAAAACATGCCAGCAAACATGGTAATTCACAAGAAAAAAGCTAATTCATGCTAGCTACTTACAAAATGTTAGTGAAATATTAATTCATGTTAGCAGCATGTTAGCCATGTGGTAAACATGATAAAAACGTGCCCATAGCGCATTAATCTATACTGTAACACAAATTATTATTAATGCTAATAATAGGATAAAAATGCTAACACTATGTTTATTTATGCCAACAATGTACTAATCATGTTAGAAATATGCTAGGA
This sequence comes from Danio albolineatus, assembly GCA_903798035.1. Taxonomy (NCBI): domain Eukaryota; kingdom Metazoa; phylum Chordata; class Actinopteri; order Cypriniformes; family Danionidae; genus Danio; species Danio albolineatus. The sequence continues at coordinate 377,435 of CAIGQQ010034560.1, read as the reverse complement.
ACATAATCAGCAAAGGGCTGAAAAAATCATGTTATCTATGTACAGAAATGTTCGTAAATGTTAATTCATATTGGTAGCATGTTAGCCATGTGGTAAAACATGGTAGAAACATACCAGTAAAATTAATCTATTCTATTATAGTGTTGCACAAACTATTATTCATGGTAATAAAATAATTTATATGTTAACACCATAAAGAAAATGCTAACACCATATTTATTCAAGTCAACACTGTAATCCTGTCAAAAACTTTCTAGCGACATGGTAATTCATTAGAAAAATAGCTAATTCATGTGAGCAGCATGTTAGCCATGTGGTAAAACATGATAAAGCATACATCCAACGTGATTAGCACAATGTTGGCATGAATATATCTATATCTTAGATATATTCATGCCAACATTGTGCTAATCACGTTGGATATATGCTAAAAACATGGTAATTCATACTAAAAAGCTCATTCATGTCAGCATTCTGTAAAAAATGCTAATTAACAGAACAAAAACGTTTAACAAGTGAATTAGCAAAATGTTGAACATGTTAGAAAAAAGCAAGCAACATACTAATTAATGTGAACAAAATAGTAAACTTGTTTGATTCATTCTATAACAAAAATTGTTGGAAACATATTAATTGAATGCAATGTTACATGCTAATGTCTGCCATTCGGTGAATGCACTCACATTGTTTTATTATCAATGTTGATTATTAATGAATAATTTTAACTGACTGACTTTTATAGGATTGTTTTTTTTTTTTTTTTTCAATACAGAAAAATGTTATACTATTTAAGTCATGCGTCACCAATCTCAGTCCTGGAGGGCCGGTGTCCCTGCAGGGTTTAGCTCCAACTTGCCTCAACACCTGCCTGGATGTTTCAAGTTTGCCTAGTAAGACCTTGATTAGGTTGTTCAGGTGTGTTTGATTAGATTTGGCGCTAAAATTTGCAGGACATCCGCCCTTTAGGAACAAGCTTGGTGACCCCTGATTTAAGTTATACTATTTACATATGGAAGAACAAGTAGTAGTAACAAGCATGTCTTTGAATTAAAGGGGAAACAGGAGCACCCGGACTCAAACCAGCGACCTTCTTGCTTTGAGGCGACAGTGCTAACCACTGAGCCACTGTGTCGCCCTTTTCTGTAATTTATTTCTTTAAAACAGGGGTCACCGATCTCAATCCTGGAGGTCCGGTGTCCCTGCAGGGTTTAGCTCCAACTTGCCTCAACACACCTGCCTGGATGTTTCAAGTATACCTAGTAAGGCTTGATTAGTGTGCTCAGGTGCATTTGATTAGGATCGGAGCTAAAACCTGCAGGACACCGGCCCTCCAGAAACAAGATTGGTGACCACTGCTTTAACCCTTTTGCCAGGCACTGTTTTTCTACATGTCAGTGTAGAAAGTGCGGTGCATTTTTTTTACATTCCTTAAGCATCTATAACTTTTTTCATTTTGAGCATTATAAAGCACAGAGTATTTTTTTTCCAAAGATACATGAACTGTGAATGTAGACCAAATCATTCAGCAACTGTTATTGTTTTAGTTTAGGATGGTCATTTTTGAGTACGTGCCTCTGGCGGTGAGGGAAAGAAGGACATTGATATAGTCTCAGAAAACTTTTTACAGAAATCTCAGTTTGCATGCTATCTTCATCACATTTGAAATATAAACTAGTGACACACTTGGCTTTCGAGTCATATTTTTTTCTAGGACATTCCATTAATGTTTTTATGTGTTTGTATATGGAAAAACAAATATTAAATACAGTACTTTTTTTTTTTCTCATGACTTCATAATGTATAACTTTTTATATTTTTGAGCATGACACTTCCCTTTTTACCTTTTTACACTTCCCAAAGTGTCTTCTTTCCAGTGATACCTAGTTTGTGTTTGTAGCTTACTGGAGTCAGGAACTGTTACCATTTAAAGTTGGGTAGGTGTAAATCCCCAAAAGTGAGTGCTGGCTAACAGGTTGAAAACAACTAAACCTCACTAGTAATTCAATCGCTAACTCCAATTATAACTAAGCATATCTAAACATTTCCCCATGCTTTCATGCCAAATACTCTCGATTGATTGCATATTTCAGCGCACGATTTCAGATGTATTGTCTTAGGTCTTGTCTTTGGACAGGGCTCCTATTATACACCTATTTTGCGGAATCTGAAAAGTGTCATACGCTGATAACACGCTCCGAAAAGACAAAGGCCTCAAACAATGGATGGTCACATTTCCTGCTGATTTGAGTTCTCCGGGTTGGAAAAAAAGCAGCCGCTGAATGTTGTGCATTGACAGAGAAAGCGAACGAGAGGGACAGAGCTGTAATTTTGAAGCGTCGTGGCTCTTTTCATACAAGCGCAGTGTAACAACAATGACGAAAGGCTATCTGACACTGAGGGGGAACGTGCTGGGAGATGCTCAGTGTGCGTCTCTTAGAGGACTAAGAATATCAAGGAAACCACACTGCGAAAGTCAGTTTTAAGGCTGGAGAGCGTGCAGAGGAGGAAGGGATTGATGAATGTTGAAATATTGTTAGATATTGATTGTTTTTATTGCGAAATTTAAGAGTTCGCACTTAGCTGATGATTGATAATAAAGCTTGTTTGGCATGCTGTCCCGGGAGAGAGCCCTGAACTCATAAGATCCTCGAGCCCGGGGCTCCCTCTCGTTTGCAGGGCGAGTGGGGAGTTTGAGCTCAGGTAGATCTCGAGAACCTCCGCTGCTTAAGGATTGCTATAAGGGGATGCTGTTGGTGGAAGATGACTAAGGTAAGATGCTTTGGTTATTTATACTAAGTTAGGAATCATCTGATTGGTGAATCATACATTAGCTAATGCGGGACCAGCCTTGTCAATCATAAGCATGTGATCCTCTCGAAATGAGTACATAAATAAACCTCACTAAACGCAAATGGTATAGAATTAGCATGGACGAAGGTGACGTGTCCCCAGCAATATCCAGTGATTATTGAATTGTCCACACCGATATTTAAAGGGATAGTTCACCCAAAAATGAAAATCATTTATTTGATCTAAACCTGTTTGAGTTTCATTCTTCTCTTGAACACAAAGGAATATATTTTGAAGAAAGCTGGAAACCTGTAACCATTGACTTCCATAGTATTGTTTTTTAATTAAAGTCAATGATTACAGATTTTTAGCTTTCTTCAAAATATCTTAGTTTTATGTTAAACAGAACCACTTGAGGGTGAGTAATACGGTGGTCGAGAGAGCTTACATTCACAAAACTCATATGGGCTATTTGATTGGCTGTCCTTTTCTCTGGTTTCACATGAGAGGCTGTAGCCGCAACAAAACAGCAAAAAAAATGTTTGAGTGAGGACGACAGCAAAAAACAAAACAGCAAAAAGTGGACTAAAGGAGCTACGATTCAAAGAAAGTGTCTGACTCTTAAAGTCTTATAATAATGGGCACTAGGGCGATTAGAAAATTCAATTTCAATTTTGGTCTCCAACGGTTATGAAAAACAACAATGGAGATAAAACAATTATTCAATTCAATTCAATTCAATTCATCTTTATTTGTATAGCGCTTTTACAATGTAGATTGTGTCAAAGCAGCTTCACATGCATTATAAAAATTGAAACAGTGTCAGTCCAGTTTTCAGTGTTGAAGTTCAGTTTAGTTAATTTCAGCGTGGTTTAATAATCACTGCTGAGAGTCCAAACACTGAAGATTAATCCATCGATGCGCAGCCCTACAAGTCCCGAACCATGCAAGCCAG